>BPLT01000101.1:600000-840000 GCA_019656295.1 Rhododendron mucronatum var. ripense | reverse complement strand
GTTTTGGATCAAGACAAAGTTTAATATCGTGGACTACTTAGTGGAAGACTTGAAAAGGGGCATGGAAGGGGATTAGGAGAATTAAAATTTAAAATGGGAAAGTAGGCTTGTGGGAGTCTTGTAACCTGTTTCTCAGTTTTGCACTTCCAACTAGCTACTTGTTGGATGAGCTTCTCTTTTGTTTTCCAATTGCCACTTGGTTTTCTTACTCCTGGAATTGTTTCTAAGTGGCCTTTTTACTTTCCCTTTTCAAGCATCTTCTTTTAACAATATTGTAGTAGCGTGTATGACATAATAATGTGGAAAAACTTACATGTTTCTTATGGGATGTGTTCTGCATTTTTTTTTTTGGGGTTTGTTGATTACTGATTATATTATCTTATGAGTTACGTGTTTTATGGAGCACCTCCTCACTAACTCAGCTTCAGGGCGGGCCCCGGGGTAAGCCCCGCAAGCCCTCGGTCTTGGGCAACCCCGGGGCTGGGGCAACCACAAAAAAAATAAAAATAAAATTGAGTTACATATAAATATAAAAAAGTTTTCCATAACAGCACAAATGGCAGTCTTGGTTTGGCAGGGCAACAGGCTGTTCCAATTCCAGAGAACCGAGTTCGATTCCCAGAACCCCCGCGTCCCTTTCTTTTTATCCATTTTTGTTCTACTTCTACAATTCTACTACTATCTCTTTTTGTTTTCCGAAAATTTCAAAAACGTTCTTGAACTTGTCACGAATTCTCAAAACAATGCATGGACTTTAACTAATGACAAAAAAACACATGAATTTATTATTCCTTCAACAATTAGGCCCCAGTCGTCTCATTCAGTCAATTTGTAACAGATGGAGGTAACGGAAGGCGACACCTTCCATTTTCTTTTTAATTTTTACTTCCAAAAGTAATGTATAAGTGATATGTTCTTAAATTTGATTAAAAAAAGTCATAACGAAAATAAATCGAGCAAGCTAACATGGATTTTATTTTTATCTTCGAACTATTATTTCACAAGAGAGATTAAAAACATTGGCTATGATCTTAATTGAAATAAGGCGCTTTTCCACTAAGAGCATTTTTGGACATTTGGGGTTTTTTTTTTTTTTTTTTTTATAACTTTAATGCTTTTTGAGACAAGTCATTCTTCTCACATATATCAACTAAAAAGCCCAAAAATAAAAAATTAGTGGAACGACCCCAAGTTCTTGGATACAATGACTCAATTGAAAATTTTGCTTCAAGAAATGTGAGGAGAATTTAATTTCTTTGAATTGGATTATGCTAAGACAAAACACTATAACCGGGATTTACATTTTAATGTTATTCAAGCTAAAATAACAATGTAATTTTTATTTTTTTGAACTTGTATATTTCTTTATTTTGTATGACTTGATTGAAAGTGGGCAACAAAGCATGATGTTGGGTTAGGGCAACCCAATTGTCGGGGCCAGCACTGCTCAGCTTTGACCATGCATTTTGAATCCATGCACACGAAGACCCTGTTTCATAACGCAAAAAAAATCCATATTTTTTAAGAAGGCAATTCAAGTTCAAAATTTATGCGCTTATTGAAATTTAAAAATATGCAATATGGATTTTGTTTGAAAGATCTAATTGAGATCTTTTATACGATGCAAAAAAAAAATTAAAAAATTATTTTTCATTTACATTATGTGAAACCAGGGTCCCTTTCTCACTAAAAATAAAAAAATTATATTGTTTTGGACCTTGAAGAAGGCAGTGGGGAGACTGGGGAGATTACCAATCTCTGTCTCTTAGGAAAAGTCCTTAATCCTAAACCTCTCAATGTTCTCGCCATCTCTAATATCTGCAATACCGCTTGGAAAACCAGGGCCCCTTTCTCTGTTGTTCCTTGGAGTAACAATGTTTTCCTCTTCCGTTTCCAAGACGCAAAGGACAGAGCTTCCATTATCCGTGATAGCCCTTGGTCTGTCAACAATAGCCTTATGGTTCTTCAAAACCTCATCAATGGTGTGGCCATTCCTAATCAGATCTTTACCCACAGTCCCTTTTAGGTGCAGATCCATGGTCTCCCCATAGAGAGATGACTCAAAGGAACGCGAAGATCATTGGGAAATAGTTCGCTAAGCTTTTGGCTATGGAGTCATCAGCTGACGGTCTCCTTTTGGAAAGAAGCTTTCTTCATGTAAGGGTGGAAATAGATATATCAAAGCCCCTCCCCAAAGGGTTTGGGCTTCATAAGAGCAATGAAGATGGTCATGATCTCTAGATATCCTATAAATACGAAAAACTATCCGACTTCTGCTATGATTGTGGAAGGTTGGGACATGACAACAGAAGCTGCAAGTTCGTATCAAAAGAAGAAGGTACCAACTCCGGTTACAACCTGAAGATGAGAGCGAGCTGGGTGAGGAGATCTCAGATTCCGTCATTAAGTTCAAACACCAAGGTGATAAGGCAAAGGGTGAAGCAAATCAGGTGGTTAAGAGACAGCCAGAATCCTCCAACACCGATGGAGAAGCGCGTGGCAACGATGTTTTGAGTAAGCGCGTGGTGCCACAGGACAACCAACAATGACAACAGCCGTCTGAAGGAGCACACACGCCTCGATACCATGACATTGGCGTCGTCCTGGAAAGGACAGCTGTCCTCACTGCAATTAGGACAGGTATAATTCCTCGTACTCCTCTTTTGGACGCTTTAGGGGCCTTTGAATCATCCCCTCATAAAGGGTCACCCCCACCGCTCTCCCTTAATCCCTTACCCGTTTGATCGAACCCAACTTCTCAATGAACCCATACCCATGACAAACCTTATTTTGTAACCGAGCCTCCTGATAGTCCTAAATCTCCCAGGCCCAAACCCACGACCCCAATACTTCTCTCAATTCAGCCCAGAAGCCCAAATATGAGCCCAGCCTCATTTTAGCACATATATCCAGCTAGCCCCCCTCTGAGCCCAAAAACTACCTTAAACAACCACCTCATGGATATTTCCCTTTCTTTTGCGTTCACCTCTCTCAATATTAAGAGAAAAGCTGTTGATTCCAGTGATGAGGAGAGATGTTCTAAACTCCTTCGTCTATGTGCCCCAGAACTAAACCCTAATCCCCGTGCCTCTAACACCAAATCCACCTTACCAAAAATCAACCACAAACTGAAGAGAGTTTATACCGAGAGAGCTCTGAAATCCAATCACCCTTTTGATAACTTTGGAGAAGCTGTCCTTTATGACGTCCCAATTGGGGTGGGCAACCATGATGGAGTCAACCTTGGTGATGTTTCAATTGAGGGGGTTACCCTAATCTCGCTATGGATAAAAGGCGTGTGGCTGGCCCTAAACAACCACTTCCCCAATGAAGCTCCTAACCTGGAATTGTCAAAAAATTGGGCGTACTTTAACAACCTAGGCTTTAGGTGATTTAGTTCGAAGAAATCGCCCCTCCATCATCTTCTTAATGGAGACTAAGAATAATAAGGTCAAGATGGAGACTATCCGCCATAAATTACGTTTTGATTTCGGTTTTTACGTTGAACCCGAAGGGCTAACTGGAGGGATTGCTTTATGTTGGAATAACAACGTCTCTATTGACGTAGAGATTGCTCATAAGAATTTGGTGCACACTGCTATCTCTACTACAGTAGATTTGTCACGTTGGACAGCTACATTTGTTTATGGTTGCCCAACTCATGCTGGGAAAGAAAAGGTGTGGAACGAGTTGAAGGAGATTGCAAGCTCGGAGCGTCTCCCTTGGTTATGTGTAGGTGATTTCAATCAAGTACTAACTGTTGGTGATAAGTTTGGAGGTAATCTTCCTGATCTTGGTAGAATAAGAGCTTTCAATGACATGTTGAATGATTGTGGATTAGTTGATTTGGGTTGTACAGGGCCTAGATTTACTTGGAGAAACAACAGGGCTGAGGGTGGTTTTATTATGGAGAGGATTGATATGGCTTTTGCAAACATGGAATGGAGGGAAAGATTTGACACGGCACTGGTCTTCGTTGAAATAGAAGTAGGGTTTGATCATAACCCGCTATTAATTAATACCAACTTCTCCCTAAACAAGGTGCGAAGACCTTTCCGTTTTGAATCCCTATGGACCACAGAGGAAGAGTGTCACCATATTATCGTGAAAGCATGGGACCAAGTAGTTCCTGGGTCCAAAATGTTTCGCTTGTGCAAAAAGATAAGGGGATGTAAAGATGATCTGAAGGTGCGGCAACGTAACAACTTTGATGATTTAAGGTTCCAAATTGCAACTCTATGGGACCAGTTGGCTGGTATTCAAAAGGAGAATGAGAATGGGTTCAATGCTGATAACTATGTTAAGGGGAAAGTTATGATAACCTAACTGGAGGACTTATGGCAAAAAGAAGCTATGTTTTGGCATCAAAGATCGAGGGTGAATTGGCTTAGAATGGGGGATAAAAATGCGCGTTTCTTTCACCTATCAACAATCCATAGAAGGCAGAAGAATCAAGTGGCTAAATTGAAAGATGAGAATGGGATTTGGCAAGTTGATAAAGAGTGCATTGCTGGAGTTATTAAGGGGCACTTTGAAAAATTATACTCACCTCCCCACACTAGAGATATTGAAGCAATCATTTCTTTGGTAGACCCTATGGTTCCTTCAGATATGAACATAGCTCTTACGAAACCTGTAACAAGGGAAGAAGTGAATGCAGCTACCTTTAAAATGGGGGCCCTAAAGGCCCCGGGATCAGATGGATTTCCAGGATTATTCTACCAAAAGTATTGGCACGTCGTGGGGGAGGATGTTTTCAATGCTGCCAGGAACTTCTTTGAAGGAGGATACCTGCTGAAAAAGATGAACCATACAAATGTGTCACGCCCTCGATTTTCAACATAATTAATAATACATTTCAATAAGGAACCTCGCGTATCATACATATTACCCAAAGAGTTTCCCACCTGTTTAATTTACAAACAAGTCCCCATGTTTAATGAAATACAACATTGGCAGCACGGCCCGAATTAACTTAAATACAGCTACAACATGTTCAGAATGTAACAAACTTTAGTCAGAAATAATTCAGGAGCAAATTAGTCACAAAGCCAGCTTTAACCAAAATTAAGTCATTTACAAAGATGAATATGTAACTAAAGGAGGTTAGCTTCCCAAAAAGGTCTTCATGTCCAAGCACACCATTACATGCAGTCTAATGCCCAACATTCGAACGTGAAAAGAAGGATTTTGTTGAGCTACACTAGCCCAGTAGAAAAGTCATGCAAACTCTATAAGTAAATAAGATGAAAGATGCCGAAGACACATAGACTTTCGGATAACAAAGGAGCATGGATAAGACACAAGCATTATATTAGAAATTAAGAACTTAAACAAATACTTCACTCTTGTCAATTAACCTATCGTTGTCCTTTGAATTCCTTGTTACTCATCTTTCGATCTTCACACATCCATCACATAGGGTTACATTCCAACCGCTTTGTATCTCATGTGTTCCCTATGGGTCCTTGATGGGCACACAAGAAATCCTTCACATCGTCACACTACGAGATCAATCATAAGACATTCCGGGCATTAGGACC
This sequence comes from Rhododendron mucronatum var. ripense, assembly GCA_019656295.1. Taxonomy (NCBI): domain Eukaryota; kingdom Viridiplantae; phylum Streptophyta; class Magnoliopsida; order Ericales; family Ericaceae; genus Rhododendron; species Rhododendron mucronatum. The sequence goes on along the minus strand of BPLT01000101.1, from coordinate 834,457 downwards.
CCGTATACCCAGTTTACATTCCGGGTGATCATGACCCCGTACATCCAATTTTCATTCCGAGTTCTTGGGACCCCGTATATCTGATTCTCATTTCGGGTTCTCGGGACCCCATATATCCAACTCATATTCTGGGTACGTAGGACCCCGTATATCCGGTTCATACATTTGGTTTCCAACTTTAAGTTCAGTCGATGTCAACTTTTACCCTACATGTTTCTCATTTCAACGAATGGCTACCCCACGCATCAACTGCTCACCGCGATCTTCGTTTCATTTTTGGCGATAATGTATCACATTGTATCCGTAGTTCGTTCACGTCATTCCGTTGATTCAAGTTTTCCTAACAATTAACTTGACATACTCAGTTAAGTCCATCGGATACCACTCTAAGCGTGAGATCAGTAATACTTTTCAAAACACTTGGAAGAATGCGTAAACAAGCTCATTAGAGTTGATGAAAGGCTTCAAAATGTGAGTTGAAAGATATAGGAAAGCAGCTGAAAGATACTGCAGCAGCTGAAAGATACTGCAGCAGCTCAAGAAAGCAGTTGAAAGTAGCTCAATCTCCTACCGGTAGGTAAGCAAGTCCTACCGGTAGAACTTGGCCTCCATCTACCAATCTCCTACAAGTAGTAGTCCTACCGGTAGAACTTGGCCTACCGGTAGATGGAAAGCTTCTACCGGTAGAAACTGAAAACAGAAAGACCAACATTCCATTGCTTACCTACCAGTAGAACTTGGCCTACCGGTAGATGGAAAGCTTCTACCGGTAGAAATTGAAAACAGAAAGACCAACATTCCAAATTTGTGCTTGACCTACCTCAGCTGCAGCAGCTCAAGAAAGCAGCTGAAAGCAGCTCAATCTCCTACCGGTAGGTAAGCAAGTCCTACCGATAGAACTTGGCCTCCATCTACCAATCTCCCATCGGTAGAACATGGCCTACCAGTAGATGGAAAGCTGCTATCGGTAGAAACTGAAAATAGAAAGACCAACATTCCATTGCTTACCTACTGGTAGAACTTGGCCTACCGGTAGATGGAAAGCTTTTACCGGTTGAAACTGAAAACAGAAAGACCAACATTCCAAATTTGTGTTTGACCTACCAGTAGGTAAGGGATTCTTACCAGTAGAAGTTGAATACGTAGAGCAGCTTTTAAGTTGCTGCTATACGTTTGAGCTGGTTAAGAAGAATTTCTCACTTGTTCTACCGGTAGGGAAAAAGCTCCTACTGGTAGGAAACTGATTTTCTGACAAAGCTATAAAGCTCTACTGGTAGAAAGGACGGGCCTATCGGTAGGAATCAAGGAAAAACAGACGATTCTTACAACAACATCAAATTTTTGATCCAAGCTTAAACACGATATTACAAACACAATTTTATGCAATAAATCACTCATAAAACATATAAAGAGAGGTAGAATTCCCTACCTCGAATATCCAAGCCGAAACCGAAAAGATTGAGCAAGCCCTAACTTGCGGAATGCAAACCGAACATAATACTCCGATCCGAGCTCTATCCAACGAGATACGAACTCCAATGCGCAAGTGGAAGATGGAATGGAGGTTGTTTGTTGTGGGTCTTGAATTTGGTGATGAGTTTTTGGGTGAGGAAGTGTGAAAGATAGAGAGAGAGGAGAGAGAGCGTGAGAGACCGCGAGGTGGAGAGAGGAGGAAATGGGAAAGTGTTTCCCTGACACACACACATACACACACATGCACTATATACACTAACACCCATATTTTTCACACTTCAGCACATTTAACCACCACATCCTCCTTTATGTCATTTTCACCCTCTTTCCTCAATTTTGAACATTAAAATTTAAATAGAGAAATTTACGGGTCTTTACAAAATGTTACCCTCATTCCAAAGGTAACGTATCCTGAAATTATGGGTCAGTTTCGACTTATAAGTCTATGTCGTTTCAATTACAAGATTTTCTCCAAGATTATGGCAAATCGTCTTCAGCCTTTTATTCATAATATTATTACTGAACAACAATCTGCTTTTATATCTGGGAGACAAATTCATGACAAGATCATTGTAGCTCACGAAGTGTTCCATTTCTTAAAGCACAAAAAGAGTGGAATGAAGAGGAGTGTGGGCAGTCAAGCTAGATCTCAACAAAGCCTATGACAAGATTTGCTGGGATTCCCTTATTAAAGTGATGGAGAAGATGGGCTTCAGCCCTATTTGGATTGGATGGATCAAAGAATGTGTGTGCTTTGTCAAGTACTCCATTACAGCAAATGGGGAGCAAGTGTGCAGTGTCGAGCCTAACAGAGGCCTCTGTCAAGGTGATCCTCTATCCCCATTCCTCTTCCTTATATATTCAAATGTCTTGTCTGTCCTCATCAACAAAGCCATTCTTAAGAAATCCTTGATGGGAGTTCGTATGAGGAAAAAAATGCCCTGTGGTTTCTCATCTATGATTTTCCTGGAAGTAAATTCAAGGTGATGCAACAATTTCAAAGATCTGGTGTTGGGCTTCAGTGAGGCATCTGGCTTGACAATCAATCTTCAAAAATCCAGTCTATTTTTCTCTTCAAATACAACGGTGGAAATGAGAGCTGAAATCAAGAATATCTTTGGGATGGAGAAGATGACAAAGGGAGCAAGGTATTTGGGCCTTCTTATGTTTTGGGGGAGATCTAAAAAGGAAGCGATGGCCTCTATCAAAGACAAAATTACAGGAAAGATTTAAGGTTGGAACAGAAAGGTCCTACCTCAAACTAGCAAGGAAGTATTGATCAAATCAGTAGTGTAGGCCACTCCAATGTATCCTATGATGTGCTTCAAACTGCCTACATCCCTTTGTGCCCTCTTAATTCTGTTATTGGAAAGCTTTGGTGGGAAAATGGTGATGGAGGTGGTAAAATTCACTGGGTTCCTGGATAAACTGAGGCAAAAAGAAATGGAGGAATGGGTTTCCGTGATTTTGAAGCTTTTAACGATGCTTTGTTAGCTAAACAATGTTAGAGAATGATTTCTAAACCCGAAGCTTTCTGGATTCAGGTTCTGAAGGGACTCTACTTCCCAAATAATTCTCTAATGGAGGCTGGGAGAGGGGCCTCCCCGTCATGGTCATGGAGTAGCCTTTTAGTGGGGAGAGACCTTTTTGGTCGAGGACTTAGGTGGAATGTTGGAAATGGAGACACCATTAATCTTTGGGGGGACAAGTGGATTTTGAACTGGAATGATGGAAAACCAAGTGCAAATCCTCAACTGCCTTTGGTCAAAAGTTTCAGATTTTATAAAGCAACTGACTAAAGCCTGGGATGTGGGGAAGCTAAAGAGTTGTGTGCCTGAAGATGATGTCAAAGCCATTGTTAAGATTCCAGTCAACATCACAGAGGGAAGAGATATAATTATATGGTACAAAAAATGGGTCTTCCATTGTCAAGTCTGGGTACATGCAAGCCTTTTACGCCAAGATGAAGGCAAAGATTTAGTGCCCATCATCTTCTCACTGTGCCCCCGCCCCCAATAAATTCTGGAAAAAGATATGGGCTATGCCAACAATTCCTAAAGTAAGTCAATTTATCTGGAGGGTTATTCAAAATTGGGTGGCATGCAAAGATAATTTATAGAGGAAAGAGTGTGCCAGTTCACCACTGTGTCCTATCTGTGAAAAGGAGAAAGAGACCATTGAACACATTTTATTTCGGCGCCCATGAACAAAGGCAGTATGGTTTGGTTGTGATCTATCCTTCTGGGTTCAGGAGAAACCAATTGTTTAAGTTGACAAATGGTTCGAGGATTTGATTTGTGGGGAGTTAGCCAAAGAATCGAGTCCAGAAAGAGTGGGCTACATTTTCCAAGTGTGTTGGGCAATTTGGAAGCCTAGGAATGATTGTGTTTTCAATGGTATCATGCCCATTCCTGGAAAAGTTATAGAAAAAGCAAAGAATACTAACACCGATTATTTACAAGCTGTCTTTTCGGTGGCCAAAGACCATAGAGTAACAACAAGAGGATTGATGAAGTGGATCCCCCTGCCCCCTTCGTTTCTCAAATTCAACTGTGATGGAGCGTTTTCCTCCTCCCATAGCTTAGCTACCTTCGGTTGTTTAGCCAGAGATAGCGGTGGAGTGATGCAATACTATAGAACAAGCAGAATTGTAGCATCTTCAGCATTGGTGACAGAAGCTAGGGCCTTACGCATAGCATGTGCGATGGCTAAGGATTTGGGAATTGATAAAGCTGTGTTCGAATCGAATTGCCAAGTAGTGATTGACTATCTTAATAGCAAGGTGGAACATTGTCAGTGGGAGATAGTAGCTATGGTGGAGGACATCAAGAACTGGGCTTCTCATTTGAATTGGGTTTTTGTTTGGGTTCCTAGGGAGCAAAACAGTGTAGCTCATTTGTTAGCTTCCTCCTGTAAAAAGAGAACATATAGTGTTAATCCAGGTTGTGTTTTGCTTGGACTTGATTCCCTTCTTCTGAAGGATAAATTTGGCTGATCTCCTGTAATCAATTTTGACTTGTCAAAAAAAAATAAAGGTCAAAAGGAAAATTATTTGGTGGTCTTGGAGCACCATGGAGGTGCCCCAACACCTTTACCCATCCAGAGTCGGCCCAAAGTTAAAACTTGTGTTTTGACCGCTTTAGGACCGCTTTAGGCATCTCAAAAAATTTTGAATTTTAGAGGGCCTTCCTAGTTTTTCATTCATTATACTAGTCCAACAAAAGAGTCTTTTTTTTTTTTTTTTTTGTGGCTTCAAGCCAATGAAAAGTTAAGGCTTGCTCTGTACCCACCCTACAATTTGGTGGGACCTAGTACCAAATGTATTAACTCTATAGAATTGTGTGGTGCATGATAAAGATATTTGGACACTACATAGCAGTGCCCCAACATCCCACCATAGTTGACTTATCGAAAATAGGGCTGTCTGTGGTTTGGATTGGATCGGATTCCTATGAATCTAATCCTAATCCGTATCTCACGGTTTTTAGAAAATCCAATCCAATCTTAATCCAAAAGCCTCACGGTTCGAATTTTTTAAAAAATTCTTTTTGAATGATAAAGAGAACAAGACTTAGAATTATTTCGGATTGATTTGGTTCATTTGGAGACATCGAAATATGTCTAAAGTTCCAACTTCAATCAGCTAATATTTTCCTGATTTGTTTATTTCGTAATGAACAAATGCATCCTTTACTAGTAATGAGCTGGTGGCAATTCCGTCCTTTTATCACATAACGTGAAAGAATCTGTAAACAGAAGTTATCCAACTGCTTCTCGCCCCCTCCCCTCAATCTCATCAGTTGCATATAACCGCCTGCATCGCTCACTCCTTCTCACACGCGCGCCTCATCATTACCACACCTTTCTCTCTCTCTCTAAAATCCTTTCTTCCTGCGAAATCTACTGCTTCGTCCAGAACCTAACCGTTGAAACGGGTCGTTTCACCCCGAGCGTAGGGCTAGGCCGTTGTCAGCATAAATACCGGAAAGTCCGGGATCGTACCCACAGAGATAATTCCTTATAGCTTGCCAGGATTTTTAGGTGTAGAGGTTTGCGGCGTTTAGACGGCCAACTTTTGGTTTTGCTTTAAGGTGGAAATTGCTTGACTAAAAAGACTTGAAAATGAGTTTTTACTAAATTAAGACAAGCGGCAAGGCGTTGGAATGATTAACGCCCGGGACTTAGCTACCCAACTTTCTCAAAGAAAACACGGTTGAATCGCACGGCTTAGGCTATCAACCGGAAGATTTCGCAGTGAAAATAAATAGACTTGAAGTGTGACTTGGAAAATGAGTGAGTTCTTTCATTCTTTTGGCAAACACAAACCGAGACATCGGTCACGGAACCATATGAGCGAGCACATGATCACCGGAGATTAACATCGATTAGTTTTGTTACATAAAAGCCGAACAATGCTCTTTTTCCTTGTCAAACTTCAGTCTAGAGTTGAGAAAGATAAGATAAACGTAAATCCCGGGGCATCAATCACTCCGAAGCCAAGCCTAATCGACTACTCACGCATATTTGAACGACTAACGAAAGTGCTAAATTTAACCAACATTTTTAACCGACAGAAATGAAAATAAACTTGAGATTAATAAAGATCCAAACCACACGATCAACTTTAATAAACGAGAAAATAAAGAACACGAAGAACTTACTTGAGTTTAATGGAAATTACACTTGAAAAGCTTAAAGAGCTTTAATGGAGAAAAACCTACGTACGTAATGAACTCGATACCAAAAGAGGGAGAGAGGTGGTCCTTTATATACACAAGTCACTTTCTCTCTCCTCAAAAGCCAGGAAAAATCCCATAAAGTAGCCTATTAAAAGAAAGTTTCCATAAGTGGAAAGTCTGAAAAAGCAGAAAAAATATCTTCCCGGACAAAAAGTTATCGATAACATAACATATTGTTATCGATAACAATGGTAGAATGGCCACCCAAGAACGAAGTTATCGATAACTTCAACAAATTGTTATCGCTCTCCTTGCCTCTGGACAAATTCTGGCCAAAGATAGCGCACAGGTATCGATTACATGGGTAAGTTATCGATAACCATGGGCCAGTTGCAACACTTAGAGGAACAAAAGGGGAATGTTATCGATAACAATTTGCTAAGTTATCGATAACTTCTTTCACTGGAACAATGATCCAGTCTGCTTGGCTGCCTTGAATTCCTTGTCGCCTCCTGGACTTCATCCAGCTCTTCGTTTCTTGGCTCGAGAATCTAACGGGGAGTGCTTTCCAAGAACCCAAATGCTCCAGCGTACCCCATGGCGCTCAAAATCACCGTATTAGCAAAAATGACCTGAAACACTTGAAAGAAAACCTTACGTGCAACATTTGAAATAAATGATCAAAAAGACATGGAAACGTCAAGCACGAAAGGATTTTAGCACCCAAACTTGTACAATCTTGGGTGCTTATCATCTACCCTAAACCCCATCCAATGGCAACTCCTCTCCAACTGCTCGTCACTCTGGCCTTCCTCCTCATCTCAACCAACGCATCATTGATCAACCCTCCCTCCATCACCATCATCCTACCAAGACCAAACTCACCCCGTCCTCCTCTTCGGCCCCGTCCTCTCCTCCCTCAACTTTCGAAACTTCGCCGCCGCCACTCCCTCCCTCTCCAACTCTTCCGTCTGGCGCGGCCCCATTACTGTCTTCGCCCCCTCCGACTCTTCCCTCCTTACCTACGGCCCTTCCTGCTCCCTCCCCCTCCTCCAAGAACACACCGTCCAGGGCCTCTTCTCCCTCCGCTACCTCCGCTCCCTCCCCTTCGCCACCAAAATCGAAACCCTAGCCCCTGACCGCTGTCTCACTGTCACCTCCTCCCCTTCTAACGCCTCCAAGGTCTTCATTGGCGGCGTCGAGAGCACCCACCCCGACCTCTTCAACAACGGCCTCGTAGTCGTCCACGGCCTCCAGGGCTTCATCTCTCACCTCTCCCCGTTCTCCTGCAACATCGAACGAACGACGTCCCTCTCCTTCCCCCCTCCTCCCCTCTCCATGACGCGTCCTCCGGCATGCGCCTGATGCTAAAAGACGCCATGCTTCGTCTACGGTTAAGCGGTTACAGCATCATGGCCATTGCTCTGAGAGTAAAATATCCCTATCTGGTGGACCTCAAGTCTGTTACCGTGTTCGCCTTGAACAGCGCCTCGATGTTCTCCGACGGCGGACAAGAGTACGTTACCAGTTTCCGCTTCCACATCGTTCCGGATAGGTTGCTGATGGCGAGCGATCTGGAGCGGTTACCGACCGGGACGGTGTTGCCGACGCTGAATCTAGGGCAGGAACTGGTGGTTATTGAACGAGAAAACAAGGTAAAAGAAATGAAAGACCCTTGTTCTGGGTACGCTGTACATTAGTCTATATATAGTTGATTACATAAGCTAATTTCAAGGAATGAATATCACTAATTGGTACAAATTGTGGAGCAAATCATGGGATTATGATTGGGGGAATCATGGGATTATGATTGGGGAAATCATAGGATTATGATTGACTTCCTTTACGCCCCCTCAAGCGAGATGGAACGGAGTGGAGGTTGAGCTTGCTGGCAATGGACACAAAACGTTCGCAAGGGAGTCTTTTGGTAAAGATATCTGCTAGCTGCAATTCAGAAGGCACATACAGAATGCGTAAAGCCCCGCGAGCAAGTAATTCCCGTGTAAAGTGATAATCAATTCAATATGACGGGTGCGTGCATGGAAGATGGGATTAGCGGCCATGTGAAGAGCGGAAATGTTATCCCAAAAAACACAAGGTGGGGACCGCAGTGGGAGGCCAAGTTCGCGGAAGAGATAACCAAGCCAGCGTAGTTCAGCAGTGGTGGTGGCTAGAGCTCGATACTCCGCTTCGATACTTGATCGAGAGACAGTGGATTGTTTCTTTGCGGTCCATGTGAGTAGATTCGGACCAAGAAAAATACATGCACCTGTGGTAGAGCGTCAATCATCTAGAGACCCGGCCCAATCAGCGTCGGAAAAAGCTCGAAGGGTACTATTAGAAGAATAATGAAAGGAGAGGCCATGTTCAATGGTTCCTTTAATATAGCGATAGATCCGTTTGACGATTTCAAGGTGGGAGGTCCTAGGATATTGCATGAACTGGCACACTTGATTGACCGCAAAGGCAATATCTGGTCGAGAAAGAGTAAGATACTGCAGACCACCGATCATACTACGATAAATAGTGGGATCATCCAAAAGGTCACCATCATGTTGCGATAACTTTGCGTTGGAGGGAAGCGGTGTAGAGCAAGGTTTGCAAGACACCATATTAAATTTAGATAGAAGGTCAGTGGCATATCGAGATTGTGAGAGATAGAGTATGTTATTGGTGCGAGTGATTTCCATGCCAAGAAAGAAACCAAGTTCACCCAATCGGCGGCTATCAAAAACTGAACATAAGACTTCAATGAAGTCATTTACAGCAGTCTTGTCTCTGCCAGTCACAATCAAATCATCAACATATACCAACACAAAAAGGGAATGAGTTGATGAATGTCGAATGAAGAGAGAAGCATCTGATTGGCTATTAAAGAAGCCATTATCGAGCAAGAAGGAGTGCAGCCGATGAAACCATGCGCGAGGGGCTTGTTTAAGCCCATAAAGAGCCCGGTGAAGTTTACAAACAAAGTGAGGGCGAAGAGGATCAGTGAAACCCGGGGGTTGTTTCATGTAAACTTCTTCTTGGAGAAACCCATTGAGAAATGCATTACGAACATCAAGTTGTTAGAGAGCCCATCCACGCGAGACAGCAACGGCAAGAATTGTGCGAATCGTGGAAGGTTTCACAACAGGGCTAAATGTCTCATCATAATCTAAACCTTCATGTTGATTATATCCTTTGGCCACCAGACGTGCTTTATGTCGTTCAATAGATCCATCAGCATTACGCTTGATTTTAAAAACCCATCGACAACCCACTATATTCATTGAAGAAGTATCAGGGACAAGAGACCAAGTTTGATTCCGGAGGAGGGCATCATATTCTTCTTGCATGGCATGTCGCCAATGAGGAAATTTGGAGGCTTGAGTATAAGAGGTGGGTTCAAGAGGTAAAGGATTTTTAAGGTCAACGGTTAAAGCATGGGGCAAAGGATGTGAAGATGAGCCATAGACAAGTGTGTTGATACTTTTAAAGTTCTTTGGTGGAGGAGAGGAGTTGGGAGTGACTGAATGGGATGGGGTAGATGGGCTAGACGACAAGGGAGTCGTTGGTATTTGAGGATTGGGAGAGGTGGGATTTCCATCAGGAGAGGTGGTGGTATGAGGAGAGAGAGGCTGATTAGAAGTAGGGACCTGTTGTGAGGATGAGTCTGATGGTGGAGTATCGGGTGGAGGATGTGGGAGGGTGGAGTCGAGAGATGAAAAGACCGGTTGAAAGAGGACTGGTCGGGGAGGTTTTGGTGGTGGAGACACCGGAAAACATCGAGTGTCCATGCACGGAAAATTAGATTCATCAAAAATAACATTCCGCGAGACATAGACACGTCCTGTTGTAAGGTCCATGCACCTGTATCCTTTGTGATTGCTTTCATAGCCAAGAAAAACACATTTGGCAGACTTGGGTAGTAACTTGTGCTTATTATAAGGTACCAAATGGGGAAAACATGCACAACCAAAGACCTTCAGGAAACGGTAGTCGGGTGGCCATTGCAGCAACTTTTCATATGGCGAGAGATATTGAAGTTGTGCCATGGGTAGCCGATTTATAAGAAATACGGCAGTCGAGAATGCCTCCATCCAAAAACTAGACGGTAAATGAGACTGAGAAAGTAAACAAAGACCCATTTCAACAATATTTCGATGTTTGCGTTCGACCACACCATTTTGTTGTGGTATGTGGGGGCAAGAAATCTGGTGGGCAATGCCATGTTGACGAAGAAATAAGGTGAAGGGCCTGCTGGTGAATTCACCACCACCGTCAGTTCGAACCCTTTTGATGCTATGAACTGCTTGTATGGTGCGAGAAAATAGATTTTCCACCATTTTCTTGAACATGATGAAAGTGGAAAGAACATCAGATTTTCGTACAAGAGGATAAATCCATACATAGCGAGTACAATCATCCAAAATAGAGAGATAATAACGATAACCAGAATGTGATATAATCGGAGCAGGACCCATAAATCCATATGTAAGAGATCAAGCGGGTCTTTAGCATTAAAATTCCGAGCCAAAAATGGTTGTTTACATGACTTGCCCAATGGGCAAATATAACAAACTTTATTTGGATTAATCTTGTCGACAATTGGTGATTTAAATTTTTGATGTAGCACACGAAAAACTCCATGAGAGGGATGACCAAGACGAGCATGCCACACATCTTGATCCATCTTTTCACCATAGAAGACTAAACAGCCAGAAATAGATGGATTGGCATGGATATGATATAAGCCGGCGGAGCTACTGCCATGGAGAAGAATCTGCCCAATCTTGTTGTCCTTCACATGAAAACCATTAGAATCCATCTCAAAATAGCAGTTATTATCTTGAGAAAAACGTTGAATGGATAAGAGATTTTTTCTAATGGCAGGTACACACAACACTCCATATAGCGACAAAGATTTGGTAGGAGTACGTAGAACAACTTGCCCAATATGAGAAATAGGCAATTGTGATCCATTTCCGATTATAATAGAATCAGTACCTGAATATGGTTCAGCATTTGAGAGATTAGAAGTGGATGAGGTCATGTGATGTGTTGCTCCAGAATCCAAGCACCAATTTGGATTAGAAAGATCAGAAGCCGACAAGTTTCCACTAGTTGTAGACTCGGCCGCGTAAGCAAAGTTCCCACGGTCGGGGCAAACTTTGGCAATATGACCTTGCAGGTTACAGATTTGGCAAAGCGGAGAGAAATGGAATGGAGGGCGATAAGTTGGAGTAGGTAGACGTGGAGGACGATTATCGGATGCGAGAGGTGTAGAAGGTGGACGCCGATTATCTCCAGAGTGATACCCGTTGCCTCCTCTTCCACGACGCCCCCCACGACCTCGGTTATTGTTATGATGGAAATTTTGGTGCAGCTGGTTATTGTTATGGTGGAAATTTTGGTGCGGCTGGTTATTGTTATGACGGGAATTTTGGACCAGCTTATGGGCAGAAGACTGCTGATTTTGCGGAAGGCGAGTAGCAGCAAGGGCGGCTCCAGTGGATAAAGATAGAGATGCAATCCTTTTAAGAAGGTGTTCCTCTTGAAGAAGAAGATCATAGAAGTTGTCAAAGGTATTTGTGGGGCGAAGATGAGGAGACGTGATGAACTCCTTGTATTCACCACCAAGAGCATCAATGATATAGTCAATAAGTTCAGAATCTGAGATGGGTGATCCTGCCGCAACGAGAGAGTCAGCAATAGATTTGGCTTGTAGTAGAAAATCTCCAATAGGTTTCTCCGAGTCCATTTTCAAATTACGGATGCGATCACGGAGAGCACGGATATGAATTTTGGATAGAGGAGAAAGCCTCTTTTCCAGAAGGGTCCATGCTTCATAAGTCGTTGAGCAAGAGAGGAGCAACGTTTGAATCGAGGGAGAAGACATGGCTTTGATCCAACTAAGAATGAGTTTGTCCTTAGAGAATGCAGGATTTACAGAACCATCTTCAAGTCTCTTGAGAGGAGCAGTTGTTTGGCTAGAAACAACATCCTTGAGATCGTGTAAATCCAGTATATCCTCAAACTGTGAACGCCAGCACAAGTAGTTATTTCAGTCCATTTGAGTGTTGAAGTGATGAGATATGTTGAAGGAGATAGGGAGAGAGAGAATATTGGAGGAGGAGGCAGTAGATAATTTGAAAGCTAGAGTTAACTCGCTAGTCATGATTGATCGTCATGGGCTTTGATACCATGAACGAGAAAACAAGGTAAAAGAAATGAAAGACCCTTGTTCTGGGTACTCTGTACATTAGTCTATATATAGTTGATTACATAAGCTAATTACAAGGAATGAATATCACTAATTGGTACAAATTGTGGAGCAAATCATGGGATTATGATTGGGGGAATCATGGGATTATGATTGGGGAAATCATAGGACTATGATTGACTTCCTTTACTACCGGCGGCGGCGGTGTTCTGTTTGACTGTTTGGGGGGCCGGTGAGGATCAACTACGTGAGGATTGAGAGGCCAGATCTAATGTTCAACCTGAAGATGGTGGTTCATGGACTGTCGATGCCGTTCCCGTATGTGAATCTGACGGCCGTGATTGGTTCGGGCCAGATCGGACGGTCGGGGTACGACGTTGCCGGTTGGGGAGTGGCGCGAAATGCTAACGTCGGCAATACGTTGGCCCCGCAGTTCAGAATTGAATGGACGGACGAGATTGAAGATCACCATGGTCTTTGAGATGTGATTGTTATTACTCTTAACTGCTAGACTGCTAGTACTACTAGTTTGTATCCTAAGCATTTCACTCGTGCTTCTCGTGTAGTACGTTGTGGTACACCCATGTTATCCCTGGTTAATAAAACTTTGCTGATTTACGTAGCAGTATTTTTTCCAGTTTTTTTGTTTTCCCAATTTTTTTTATGTGATTACAAAGAATCGGGAAAACAATTGGCTCTTGAATAGGTGTATCATATTTTTTTTTTCTAACGCCCTCAATTTTCTTTATTTAACAAGAAGAAATCTCATTTTTAAGAGTGCAGAGGTGTTGCGAAAAATTGATCATTAGATATAAGAATTAAAGACCTACCAAAATAAACACGGGAAATAGAATTTCAGTGTGTAACCCAAGTATATGGAACTGGAATCCTCTCTATCGGCTTTCTAAATTAAAATATGCATTGGTCTAAGAAAAAAATCCTGAACATGCATATATAAGCTTACATTTTATTTAGAATTGTAGTAGTTTTTGCTTCGTTTTCTCCGATATAAGGAATAACGCCCCAAGCGTAGGGCTTAATACGTCGTTTGAAGCATAATAATCCGGAAGACCGGGATCGTACCCACGGAAATAATTATACGGCTTAGCTCGGATTTGTAGAAGTAAGCAAGGATTTCGGCTATTAGGTAGCCAAAAGAATTTTACTTTGAAACGGTGGAAAAGAAAGGCTAAATTGAAACGAATAAACTAGGTAAAAGATAGGCTAGGTCTAGGAATCACTAGCACTCATGACTCGGGCTAAATCATGTTTTCACCAATTCACGCGGTTCAAGATACGCAATTAAGGTTCCTAAACCCGAAAATAGAGATGGTTTGAAAATCAAGCTAGCTCTAGAATTCTCTTGGTAAACACCTCATGCGACAGAGCTCTGAGCATCACGTGTGGTGGGCAGTCGATGCTCCCACCTACACGTGATCAAAGAGGTTAACACCTCGGTAATTTACCAAATGAATCCGAACCCCACATCAATTTTCAAATCCAAAGATTAAAGCTTTATTGGTGAAAAATGCAATTTCTGCCCAAGCCATGGGATGCTAATCATCCCACGACCTAACCCTTGAAACTACTCATACATATCTATGAAGATAAGAGCAAGCAAAAATCTACTTAGCATAATTGAAAAGACAAGAGTAGAAATAAATTGGATCAAACGATAGATCGGAAGAAGTGTAACAACTTTAATTAAGGCAACAATATCAAAAACTAACAACTAAAGACACAAATTAAAATATTCAAGGCTGAAAATTTAAGAACACTCAAGAACAAAATTAAGATGCAAGCAAATCTATCCTAGATCTAGAAATTATGGGTACATTTCTGTCCCAATCGTGAAAAGGTGACATAACGGGTTATTTATACCGCCCCTGTTTCGCGCACGGAATATCCCAAAAGATGCTCTGAAGATGCTCCGCTAAGCCTTTCGGTACCGATTGCCAAGCCTTACACGACTGAGATAAGCTCTCAGAACCGATTGGATTAAAAACCTTCGATCAATACCGAACGAGTTAGGGCTAGCATTAAGCAGCTCGGTACCGATTGGAGCAAATCCCTTCGATCGATAGCGAGCTCTTATCAGTTCTGAACCTTGTCTTCTTTTCGCCTTGGCCACGCCTTGACCATTCCTTTGTCTTGCATTGGCGTAACTTTGGCTGGACACCTTCTGCCTTGCCAATTCACTGGCCGTTGGTCTTCTGCTCGGGCTGTTCCTCTTGCTTTGGCTCTGCTCCGGCCGTCGGGCAACTTCAGGCCATGACACGCCTTAGGCCACAAAAGCTCCTTATTTGGCGATTCTCCTACAAAAACGGCACAAACGAACTCTACGAGCAAACATATTCAAAAACAACTAATTAACAAATAAAATGAACGAAACCTAGACACTAGCGCACCCTTTCATTATATTTCCGGGTGCTTATCAGTTTTTTCCTTACAAAAAAGATCAAATTATATAAGTTTGCTCGAGCAACATTTTTTGAAAATCTCAATAACCATCTATACTTTGATTTAACCTTTAGCAGTAGATTTTATATTATGTCCTTTGAAATGGATATAGATGCACAACATTGTATGCATCTACATTTACATATCATTATATCATTTTAATTTATCAACAATATCAATCTAAGACTAGTAGATGTTCGAGCCTAAAGTCATATCAGAATGTAATACGTGTAGTATCAAAAACAAACTATCCGCTGTACCCAACCGCTATTAGTCTCAATTAGTATTAGTTACAATTTTGAGATGCTTTCCTATTTGATCATAACATCCAACATTCAAACAGGGATACATTGCTTTAATAAGTGAGTAGGGAGAGGGGTGGATTCATTATGAGAACATTCTTTGTATCTTTTGAAAATAATGTGATCAGACTGCTAAGCCTTAATATAAAAGGTGACCAGAGGGCTGAAGAGTTGCTTTTTGTTTATATGCCTAGATATTTTACGTTTTATTGTATGGTATACTCCCTTCGTCTTTAATTTGAAAGTGTCTCCCTTCGTGTATTCAACTTATTATGAAAATATCATCATTAAAGTATAAAAGTTATAACTTTCTATATTATATATTTACTGGCATTATCATTATATTTTCACGTACTAATTTTTTAAAATCAAATATACTTTTAAGGGTAAAATAAAAATGGACAAAATTTTACCCACTAATTTTTTCAAATGGACACTTTTTAAGTGACAGTCCGAAATGAAATACTGAATCATAAAAAAGGGACGAAAAGAGTATATAATTTCTTGGTACCAGTTTTGTCACGTCCTCAATTTTAAACATAAATAACAATACCATTTGAAGTATAAATCCTCACTATAGTATAGCCGATATCCCAAAATACAATACTGTTCCCAAATCCTCAATTTTATCCACAAATACAACGCTTCAAATTAAGACATTCCAGTACATTACAATACAATTTGATTTACAAATATATATAGCTAACTCTTGAAAACCCCTTTTAATGCAAAGATGCACTCCATGCACTTCATGTCACTACCCTTGTGTTGTACCTGAAATGATAATAGGTTTGAGCAAACACGCGCCCAGTAGAGAAATCTTTACACAAGCTATACGAAAATGAGATGAAATATGCACCAGAGATGAATAAGTTTCATGAACAATAGGGATTTACCACAATAGACAAATGGATATCGACTTCTATGTTTTAAGCATCTTATCGTGATTCCTGTCAGACTCATGTCAAACTCAAGGCTATACTAAGTTCACTTCAAACCAAACAAACTTACAATAGGTTCTCAACCACCTCATTTACTACATGCATAAACACCACAATCTATCACAATTTCACTTTACGGAATATCAACTCTCTTTCCCTTAAAACTTTCATTTTTACTTCAAAATGACTTGTGAAAACCAAAACCAAACCAATACAGGTCAAGATCCGTAATTCGAGCGTGAATATCAGAACCCGTTGACTCACACTAGGACCATTCCCACCTTTCATGTGTCCAACGCCATCTCATCGTGTGTGTGTTGAGCCGAAGCTCCTGCCGGGCTAATTATGGGACCCCGATATCCCCTGCCAAGCACCTACATCAAAGGTTAGGCCTTGAGTGTGAAATATGAGTTTTTAGCTCCTGCCAGGCTAATTATGGGACCCTGATATCCCCTGCCAAGCACCTACCTCGAAGGTTAGGCCTTGAGTGTGAAATATGAGCTTTTAGCTCCTGCCAGGCTAATTATGGGACCCTGATATCCCCTGCCAAGCACCTACCTCGAAGGTTAGGCCTTGAAAATTCTCCGTGTCGATTTGATATTCACATTCATTTCACTTTCCATTTCACAAACATCAAGTCATACAATCGAATCCAAAGCCATTTAATCTATCACATGGCTTACAAGACCAATAATCTACCGTATCACAAATTAGCAAATACAAACGTCTTCACCATACCTCTAAATATATCCCCGCACCTATACAGCATGCTACTCACAAGCAGTTTCTAAAGTACCCATCCGTTCATGACAATACTAAAATTACACTTAACAAATCCCTAGGGAATGGGAACGATCAATGAGTCACCAAAGGATAAGCAACCAAGCTTAGGGATGGTTCAAAAGTGTTTTAGATGTGTTAGAAGTGATTGAGAGTCAAAACAGACGAACGAGAATCAACGGACCAAAACTGTCCTAGAGAGCGGTCAGTGTTCGACAATTCATTAAAAATTTCATACTCAATATTTTTCAATGATTCCAACGCCAAAAGTTCACCAACTTACCAATCTTTAAAACCCATAAGGACCCATAACCAACAACATCATTTAACCATAGCAAACGATGAATAAACACTGCTCTGTACGCTGCCCAGACTTTCAGATTACAGGGCAATCTTCTAAAAATCATAATAAATCGAGTTCTTAGTATTTTTGAACGATTCCAGTCCCAAAAGTTGTGCAAGTGAATGAAGCTCAAAAGGTATGAAGGAAACCTAGTCAAATCTGCAGTCCAAGGATGGTTAAATAGGCATTTACCGAAGCGATACGAATCTGCGTGACAGATTGACACACCTCCACTCAAATGATCATAACTTTGGATGTACCAAGAATTTTAAGGCGATTCCAGTGGAAAATGAAAGCTAACTTCAAGACCTTCGAACCGAAATAAAGTTTGCATAAAACGGACATCGGACGAGGAATTTATGGCCGTCCGAAGCAGACTGAAATCCAGAACACGAGACAGATTGCAGACCACTTTTCTAAAAATCACCATAAATTCAATTCTCAACGGTTTCGAGTGATTCTAGCGGCATTAGAACGGGCTCTAAGTCTACTCTATTTCATATGAAGGAATCAAAATTCAATCAGAAGTTTAAGAAGGCGTAAAGCCCCAAAAACAGAGACCCTGTTCTGCAGATTTTCGGAAATGGAACAAACAACCTCAAACAACGAAACAAAGCACGATCTAGGTACATAAACACCGTATAAACGCATAACAAGAGTAAGAAATCCCTACCTCAAGGGTTTTGAGCAAAACCCGGCCCCTTTGACCAAGTCAACCGAAGCCCACGTGGTCCGATCGTAATTTTTCTTGAATATTCAGAAAGCCCGCGCTCCGTAGAACAACTTTAATTCTTGGACTTTGTCCGGAATCATGCTATAAGGTGTTGAGATCGAAGGGAGAAGAGAGGAGAGAAAATTTCGGAGGAGAGGAGAGAGAGACAGTTAGCCGAAGAGTGAGGGAGAGAAATGGGAGAATTATTCTCCTCGGAAAAGATAAAGGTTGGGGAGGGATCCCCTGCTTCTCGTGCCACACACTCACACGTGCACCTCTCACATAATTACTATTATATCCTTCCACGAACACGCCGCACCGTAAATCCATACCGTCTATCTCGACAAGTCGTACGATTGCGAAAGAAAAAAAAATACGGTCTAAAAAATACGGGTCTCTACAAGTTTTGCAACCTGTATTGGCAAAAATTTATTCCACTTTCCATATGCAACAAAAAAAACTACAATGTTCACTCACCTAACGGTGATCAATACTGCATTGGGGCTTAGATATGAGTTATATGTGTTAAGTCTGTTGACTCTGATAAGAATGCTATAATATGGCTACTCTGGAGAAACTGTGAATTTTTGGTGTAGCCTCCACTTCAACAGAACCATGATAGGGAGAGGCAAAATGTAATTCCCCGAAAAATTCGGAGACATAAAAAAAATATTGAAAAGAGATTTCCAATAATATTTTTTTTTCGGGCTTTAAAATTTCCAAAAACAATTTTCGCAAGAGAAATCCATAAATATCTAAAATATCTAGCTTTAAAAGCTCTAAAATATCTTTGTGAAATATCTAGAGTTTTTTTGTGAGAATTAGTCTCATGTGTAATTCTAAAATTATCTCAAAATTTATCTTGTATGAAAATATCTTTGTACTAGAGTCTTCCATGTAATTGTACAAATAGGGATGGGTTCTAACCATTTTGTACCAAGTCAAAAAAAAAAAGTTTGAGTTCAAGTGCAATACAAATACTCTCCTTCCCCACTCTTGTCTTTAGTATTTCCCCTCTTCCAAAAATACTGTCCAACTACACAATAGAAATTCTTACTCTTCCAGCAAATGTATCTCAAGATACACGATACGTATTTCGATACGAACTATATAAGTGAAAAACGATACACGATACGTATCCCGATTTGAAAATATTGATCAAGTGTGGTAATACACGATACGTATCTCGATACGAACTATATAAGTGAAAAACGATACACGATACATATTCTGATTTGAAAACATTGATCAAGTGTGGTAGCTAGTTCACCTTTTGCAAAAAAATTAGTTGCTTGCCCCCAGCTAATACACCAAAAAATTCCCTACGACAGTTTGTTGAGAAAGCACATAAACCTCTTTCAAAGGTGACCTTATAAGTTATAATCTCTGTTGTGATAAATGTTTAGACGATTGAGAAATCGGCTAAATCAACAAACACACAACGCGAGGGAAGGACAATAAAGGAAGAAATTAAGCATATGAACACAGAGATTTTAACTTAGTTCCCCAATCGTACAGTTAAGTATGTCACAGCTCACATTAGTTTTCACTATGTATTGAATGAAGAATGGGGGATAAGTTACATGAGCTGCGCATCGCAAGTATTTATAGCTTAAAATTTAAATCATCAAGTACCATAGTACCTTTGTCTAGGACCTAGGTCAGACCCCAAATAGTCAGCAAAACGCAAATTAGACCGAATCAGGCTTTACAAATCCAATATGGATATTTCAGAAAATATTGCTATTAAATTCGTTTCAAGCTGCAGACTATGCAACAAGTTTTACGCAAAACCATCCATATGTAAACTATTCAATTTGGGGGACATGTGTGTGTACCATAGGTGGGTGGAGTTTTAACATCCCATTTAGAATTCTACTTATTGGCAATAATTCCCTTCAACAAGATATAGGTATTGAATTTCTGGGAGGATGATTGAATGTTTTGGATGTGACTTGAACTTGATTTATCTATTTATCACAGATCTTGAAAATGATAATGATGCATAATTGGTTAGCTTTCAGTTTCCATCTTTATAAAGAAAACATTCTATTGAAAAACTTTACCTACAGTTATAACTATGCTATAAATATTAATGCTTATGGTAATTTTGCAGGAGAATAAGGTTTGACAATATTTTGTTTTCTTTCTTGTTGACAGATGCATTGTATGTTGATATAAAATAATAATAATAAAAAAATAGAAGTATTGTATGGCAATGACCCTAAAACAAATGAAAATGCAAACAC
This sequence comes from Rhododendron mucronatum var. ripense, assembly GCA_019656295.1. Classification (NCBI taxonomy): domain Eukaryota; kingdom Viridiplantae; phylum Streptophyta; class Magnoliopsida; order Ericales; family Ericaceae; genus Rhododendron; species Rhododendron mucronatum. Next base: position 814,313 of record BPLT01000101.1, on the reverse strand, counting down.
AGGACTAGACATGTAGAATTTCGGAACATTTGACAATATTGCTTGCAACCTTGCTTCCTTGGCAAATTTCACCTTAAAAAATGTGCTTTAATCTCTGGAGTAATATGTACAGGTTTAGTAATTCCTCTAGCTGCTGTCTTGGTTTACCTTCAAATTATTCTTAAGTTACTTAAGTTTAATTTGATTAAAATAAAATAAAAAGTGAAGTTCAATGGGGCCATGATGTTTTCTCAAGTGTAAGTGAGGATAGTGATTTATTGCAAGGTCAAACAATCCCTGAAACGTTCGTTCGAGGATCAATTCAACACTTTCTTGTAAAGTCAAACAATCAACAAACAACAAACTCAAATGATGGGGGACATCAGGAACCAATTGGGAAAGTTGACAACTACGGTGGGTATGTTACAGCAGGAAAAGGGAAAGTTCCAAACACAACCTCAACCTATTCCTCAAACTACTTATAACCCTTCTCAAAGACTTCACTTTGCTAGCTCTTCGGTGACTATCCCCGAGCAAGCTAAAGCTATCATCTCTCTTAGAAGTGGAAAGATGGTGGACAACAAGTGGTGATGCCTCTGGAACCTACCTTGTTACCCCCTCCTATTGAACATTCAATTCCAACATCAACCCTTGGGGAATCTCCCAAGGAGGCAAGCAAGATGTTCTCGAAGGAAAGGATAAAGGAAATGAGAAGGAGAGCTTACCGGATTCTCAAGTTATTCCGATACTGGCACCATATCCTAATCGTTTAAAGGCCTTGGCGAAACCAAATCTCAATGCGGAGTTGCACAAATAATTCAAGCAAGTGAAGATCAATATTCCTCTCATGGATGCGGTCAAGCAGATTCCCTCATGTGCGAAGTTTCTAAAGGATCTATGCACTAAGAAGCGTAAGCGTAAGCTCAATATCCAAAAGAAGATATTTCTCACCAAGCAAGTGAGTTCTATCATCCAAACGAATGTCGCTCCAAAGTATAAGGATCCCAGAAGCCCTACTATCGCAGTCACTATTAGTGGAAAGTGAATCGAGCAAGCCTTACTTGATCTCGAGGCTGGTGTTAATCTGCTGCCTTATTCCGTCTACCAAGAGCTTGGGTTAGGGATGGCATTCGGGCAATCGGGGCGGATATTGGGTATTCCGTCCCCGATCCCCAAAACTGAAGTACCACCCATATCCGCCCCGATAACCAAACGGGGAGGGAATTGGGTAACCGAACCAAACGGATATCGGGTAATAATCGAATCGAACCGAACGGATAATCAAAATCTAGTAACAAAATGAATTAACCAAACCATTTTTTACCCCAATCATTTTCTTTTTTTTTAAAAGCCTCAATCAACATGATGCCAACATTCAAAATTGCCATTAGTTTATACCCCAATCAATCTTTTTTTTTAAAAACCTCAATCAAAACAAAATAGCTGCCAACATTCTCAATATCTACCAACATTTACAGCAAAACAGCTACCACATGCTTTCATGCAATTTACAACAAAACAGCTACCACAACTGCAAAGCAAAGTACATTTTGAAATAAGAAACAAAGCTGGTCTAGTCACACCAGATTAATCTGCAAAGCAAATGCAGATTAAACAAAGTTGAGGCATCTCTCATGCACACTAGTCGGTCCAGTCACCACATCACAAATCTTGAAATAAAATAAAGTTTCATTTGCAGAATTAAGAGATGGAAAAACAAAATAATAAAATCAAGTTTGATTTCCATCTTGAAATGCCAACTTCCATTTGTTGAGTTCATTCATATCTGTTAAATTGAAGGGAAGAAAAAGTGAATTAATATGAACAAAAAAAAAGTACAATTAATATGAGCATTATGTAATATTAAAACCATAAGAGAGATAAGACAAATACCAATTACCTCATGAGTCACACACGAATCTCTCGTTTCCGCATCATCTAATATAGTGGCGTACCCTGATGTTGATTCACCTTGCAAATATTAAGTAAAAAATTCATAAGTACTAGTTTTAGTTTACTACAGTAGAAAAATACAAGATACCAAGTTCATTACCTTTCATTTCGGCAGCCCACAAGCAACTTTGAGCATACATCAATACTTCCATCGTATCGGGATGAAATCTACTATGATGTGGACTCACCAACCTACCACTCGTGCTAAATGCGGACTCAGAAGCAACCATCGATACCGGAATAGCTAACAGATCCCTAGCCATGGCTTGTAAAATTGGATACTTGGGTTGATGTGATGTCCACCAATTCAAGACATCAAATCCCGTGGATTTTGGCAAGACAGCTTCCGACAAATAATGATCCAACTCCAATTTTGCAGTATCAATTGTCCTACTTCTCTTCGACTCCCTAAGCATATAGACATCATACTTTGATTGTGACTCTTCATCCATAGAACTTAATTGGGAAGAAGAGTCGCCAATATCCTCCATCATTGAACTAGAACTTTGGTACTCCTTAATCAATTTATAACAAAGAACACTAACTTTCTCAACTTCATCCTTATAAGTTGTTGGAAACAATAATTTAAAGTAGAACTCCAACACATTGATCTTGTACCTAGGATCCAACATAGTAGAAACCCCCACAACACCATGTACCGCAGACCAATACTTGTCAAAATTTTCCACCATTCTTTTGGCCATTTTCCCTAATCACTTGATTCGTAAAATGGAGCCAATCTCTCAATTCAAGTCTAATATCACATATATTTGGAAAGCATTGATTAGTAGTGGGGTATTTAGTTCCAAAAAACAACTCTGTGACCTTAAAAAAAATTTTGAGCTTCTGACAAATGTCTCTAGCAAACCCCCACACACGTTCACTCGATAAGGAATTATATTGAGCATCCCGTTTGCTTAAGCGAATGAACACATCCTTATAAAGTAGGGCTATTTGAAGCATCAAGAATGTTGAATTCCACCTAGCAGCACAATCAAGTCTTAATTTCTTAGTACTAGTCACATTCAATTGGCGGACTGTTTCTTCAAATTTTTCCTCTCTTTTTGGTGATGTTGTCCAATAAGCTACGCTATCCCAAATTTTCTCAATACCCACCTTGATAACATCCAACCCATCTTTAACAATAAGATTAAGAATGTGCGCGCAACAACGCATATGAAACAAATTCCCCCCCAACATGAGCGATGTGCTATCAAGTTTGTCCCATGAAAGATCAATCATGGCATCATATATTGGTAGAACAATTATCTACAGTTATGCTTGAAATATTTCTATCAATGTCCCAATCCATCAAACAATTCAACAATTGGTCACATAAAACTTCTTTTGTATGTACACATGGCACATATATGAACCTAACATGCAATATTGAAATTTAGTTAAAAATGGAAAAAATGAAGATTTACATTGCATAAAGGAATAAATATAGCGATGTAAGTTAGAAATACCTCAAAATGCGACTTTGCAAAGTCCAAGAATCATCAATAAAGTGCGTTGTGATAGCCATGAAGCCTTTCTTTTGATTGCTCGAAATCTACTTGCATTACTCACCACCAAACTCATTGTCTTCCCCCTTTGGTACTCATAAATCTTGAATATTTCATCTTTCATTGTGTTCCTACATAGCACCTTAAATAAAGGTCGAAGAGCATTTGAATATCTCCTAAATCCAACATGGTCCACAATTGAAAGAGGATACTCATTGATGATTATGGCATTTGCAAGTTCTTTTTGTAGTGTCTCATGATCAAAACTATATGAAGTTAGTAGCAAAGGACGGTCTTTGTTCATGAAATTGTTTGTTAGAACTTGTTGCCTCATGTTATTCCTCTTTTGGTGTTTCCGAAAATAGTGGTCTTTCAAATGCGAAGTTCCATTCCTTGTTTCTACAGAAATTTTTGTTCCACAATATTTGCAAATGACCTTGTAAACCCCGCCAATTTTCACTCTATTATAGTGAGCCCAACAAGGACTCCTTAACCTTTTTCCACCATCATCATCGGATTTTTCTGATAAAACTTCAACTTCATCCGTAGGATTGTCATTTTGATGAGCAGGACTGTCACTTGCATGGTTATCGAGAGGGGATGATGACGATACGGGGCTACCACTTGGTTGTGATGGTCCAGAACCATCAACCGGTTTTGTTAATTGAACATTAGAACCGACAGGTGATTCAGACATAATTAATCAAGTCCTAAGAAAATACCAGCAGATTCAGACATGATTCAAGCTCCAATTACAGATTTAAGCTACAATTACAGATTCAAGCTACAATCAGATTCAAGCTAGTTCAAGCACATAGATCTCAAGCAATTTAAAAGATTGCTCGTAACGAGATCAGGCCAAGCTCATAAATGCATAACACCAAACTAACCATTGGGCTTGAAACTCAAATTAAGCACAAACACAGCAAAACCCTTGAAAGATATAATTTTTTCACCAGTAATTTTAAGGAAACGGAGGTTGCGACTACCCGAATCGAGTGACGTTACCGCACTTGATACACTTAGGTTTGTTGATAGAATGCCTCAGCCGATGGTTTTTAATACTCCGACAAAGTTAAAAATAATAGCTGCTATGATTATTCTGATTGAGTTGTGCAAACTTTTGACCTTTAAGAACAAAATCAGAGGGCTTCCATGTGAAAAGCAAGTGTTATTGGCTTTGGTCGTGTATTCCTAATAAGTTCTCATGGAAGTCTTTAGTTCCATACCAGAAAAAAAAAATTGTATGCAAGCTTTTTATCACAAAACTATTTTTTGAGGGAAGCCATACAATAGAATTTTTTTTTAAAAAAAGTGCAAGGATTTTAAAATCAAACACCGACACAAAGGGAGCCCCTATCAAACAAACAACTCAGCTCAATCGAACCCCCACTCACTCAACTTGAATCGATAAAGATTCTGATATATAACAACTGACCCACATGCACCAAATTTTAGTCTAGTCAATTCATCCACGGGTACACTAGTCTATGGACGAAATCAAACACTTGGCCCACATGCAGCAAATTCAAGCACATAGATCTTAAGCAAATTATATTTTTGAGCACACAAGAGAGAGAGAGATAAACCAGAGAAGATAACAGTCGATTGAGTCAAATGGGCCCTGAAGAGTGTCGACTGCGGAGTGCGGACTCGCAGGACTGCTATAATCGATTGCCTGAAAAAATCGAGAGATGAGAGACAAGAGAGAGAGAGAGAGAAACATCATGATCTCTCAATGACTTAATTGATAGTCGTAGCCTGCAAAATGGACCTTAGCCCAATTTACCGTTTAACTTTTTGGATTATGGTCAGAATGTGTTTTAAGTATGACAGGAGTGTTTGGGAGATACGTGCAAAATGTATTTTGAAACAATAATAGTGTTTGGGAAATATTAGATGCAATTGAATTATGAGTTTATTTTTTACTATGTTGCCCCTGTCCAGGTCATGAAATTTCTGTTAATTAAAAACCTCATCTCTCTTTCTCTCTCTACAAATTGAAGAACCCATCTAGACCTATTTTGCCGTCAAATGTCAAACCCATCTGAAATCGATTGATTTGTATACTGAAAATCAAATCTCAAACCCATCTTCTATACTGAAATCTCAAACCTCAAACCCATCTTCTATTTTGACGAACTGAAATCAAATCTCAAACCCATCTCAAACTGATGAATTGAAATCAAATATTCCCAAACCAATCTTATATTTTGCCGTTGTTGTCGCTGTGGAGTTCGATTTTTCCGTCATACTCGAGTTTGATTTGCCATCATGGTGATTGAGTCGTGGAGTTCAATTTTGCTGTAGTTGTCGTCGGAGAGTTTGGAAGTGGGGTTTCTTGTTCAGTCCGTGAGCTGTAATTGTTGCAGAGGGGGTGATGAGAGAGAGAGTGAAAGAGAGAGAGAGAGAGAGAGAGAGAGAGAGAGAGAGAGACGAAAGGCCATCGAAAGATGGAGAGGGTATACTAGTAATTGATCTGAAAATGCAAAAATCCAATAATCCGAAAAGTACCTCAAAGCCTCTTTCTTACTTCTCGCCTGGAATAGCAGAAGCTGTGAACTCATTTTCGCAGAATGGGTTCTACAATTAACCACCTAAACATCCAAAATGCAAAAATGAGAAAATGTAAAAAAGAGGCGCCCAAACACCTCTTTTAAGTTGAATGCTTCCTTAACTTTTGATTATAGAAAAGGACAGATTTGAAAAGTTGTAAGTACTCCGTATTAATCGCGTCCTACTCCCATGCCTAAAGCAGTATTGAGGCATCATACCCCCATTTTCTTTAAACCATTGGATCTCCTCTTTTAATCTTCACCCTTGAAGGTGGTTGTGGACATTTAGTCCAACCCAAATTGTAATAGAGGTGAAGATCCATTACTGTAACATTTAAAAGGTCAATAGTATTTTTCTGCACAAAAATGCTCCAATTGCCCCTTATTATCTATATAATGTGTTATTTTTTCTTCTGAGCTCGTGTTTCTCTCTCTCTCTCTCTCTCTCTCTCTCGCGATCTCGATTCTCCCTCTGACAATCTCTCCTGATCACGATCTCTGTCTTCGGCGTTTTTTCTGATTGCGATCTCTATGGTGATGTATCTCTCTCGCGATGTGTGATGATTTTTGACGATCTGCTCCCGATCTGTTCTTAGCAGCTTTTGTTTCTCACTCGCGATCTCTATGGTGAAACTCTTACAGGTTTAGGGTTCACAATGAATATTTTTACTGAGATAGTTTTATTTGTCACTCAATTTTGTGAAATGTATTGACTAAGATACTATTATCTCTTTTAATTTTTGTATTGATACAGATTTTATTGGTTGAGATAGCACTATCTCTGGCTTTATTCTAGTAGATTTTACTGGTTGAGATAGCATTATCTCTTGCTTATTCTAGTAGATTTTATTGGTTGAGATAGCATTACCTCTGGCTTTATTCTAGTAGATTTTATTGGTTGAGATAGCATTATCTCTTGCTTTTATTGGTTGAGATAGAATTCACCTTTAGGTTAGGGTATATATGGCACACCAGGTAGTTACCTGAATTGCAAATGTTTTAGTTTAACCTCCTCTTCCTTCACCTCCTCTTCTTCTTCTTCTTATTCTTCCAGTTGTTGTTCCTTTTGAGATAGCGTTATCTCTTTTACTTTTTGTGAAATTTACTGGTTGAAATATATTGGTTGAGATACTGTTAAAATAGATGAGATAACAGTATCTTGCCCAATTCAACTCACAAATAAACTAACGGCTCGTTTGGATGCCGGCTTATGAAGGGGGATAACTAATACCCCCCATTTATACCTGGGCCCACGGCTTATCCATAGTTTGGGAAGCCATTTGAGGTTGGGTATTGACTTATCCCGTTCTTGTGCAATACCCGAAAAAGGGGTATTAGGGGGTATTACCTATGGACAGAGTCTGAGGTATCCATAACTTATACCCCCTAATCCCCCTAAAAAATTGACAATTTCGCCCCTCTTTATCTCCCTTCCTAACCCCTACACCATTTTTGTTTTCTGGAGCAATAAACAAAAAATAGGAAGAAGAAGAACAATAGCAACAAGAATAGATCGGAGAAAGGATAGATCAGAGAGAGGAGGGATCGAACCAGTCGTAGCTGCTGCTAATGCTTCTTCTTTTTCTTCTTCTACCGCCGCTGTTGCTACTACCGTAGTTCTCTCGCTCTTTCTCTCCCTCTCTCCCTCTTTCTCTGTTAAACGGTGAAAAGAAAAGGTAACAGTGTAAGAAAGGAAGAAAAGAATAAGAACAATGATTGTGTGCATATGAGACCATGTGCTATCATACACCCTCACCAATAATTAATTAAAATGAACACATAATTAAATTATAATTATTATAATTATTTTATTTAATTAAATTAATTAACTGATTTATAATTATTATTTGTGAATAAAAATTCAATTAAAGTTGAAATTTCTAATTATACATTTAATCTAATGAATAATCTAACTTAACACCGCACAAGGGCAAAATAGTCAATTCACAGCTTTTTACATCATACACCATTCCTTATATCCCCAATTTATCCCTCACCCAAACGAAGTATTATTTAATCCCCATTCTCTAATACCTCATCCAAACAACCTACTATTTAATCCCTCCTCCATATGCATCACTTCAATGTGGGCCATCTCTTATTAACTAATACCCCCTACTATCTTATCCCCTTATTAACTAATACCCCAAATTCTTTCCCCGCATCCAAACGGGCCGTAAGGGATAAAGCAAAAGATAGTAATATCACAATGTAAACACATGCGAAGACTCTATTACACAATATTTAACATGTTTTTTTGTCATTTTTCATGTTAAAACAGATGAGATAATAGTATCTCAGCCAATTCAATTCACAAATACATTAAGAGATAACTTATCTGCCAGAAATATAGTGTCTCGGCAAAAATGAAGGAAGAGATAATAATATCTCAGATATTAGTGTTGGAATCTCACAAACTTAATAAAGAGATAATGTTATCCCATCGAAAACATTTTCTGGTTGTATTTTACAAGGGATAAAGCAAGAGATAGTAATATCACAATATAAACGCATGCAAAGACTCCATTACACAATATTTAACATGTTATCTGTCAGTTTTCCTGCTAAAACTGATGAGATAATAGTATCTCAGCCAATTTAATTTACAAATAAACTAAGAGATAACTCTATCTACCAAAAATATAGTATATCGGCAAAAATGAAAAATACTGTTGGTATTTTACAAACTTAATAAAGAGATAATGTTATCTCATCAAAAACATTTTCCAGTAGTATTTTACAACAAGCGATAAAGAAATAAATAGTAATATCACAATGTAAACACCTGCGAAGAGTCCAATACAACGATGACGACAGCGACGGTGACAGAAACACGTGTATGCTGGGTATTTTTGAAACGAGTGTCTATATAAGAATTGAAACCAGTTTAGGTGAACTAATTACACGTCGGACCTGTTGGGCGTTCTTATCAAGAAGGCTCCCAAAGTTAAAAAAGCCAAAAAAAAAAAAAAAAAAAGTAAACTCTAATCCCAAAAACTACTCCAACAAGAAGTTTTGACCCCACATCTCTCTCGGTCGAGAAATTTTTCAGTGCCGGGTGGGCACGGGACACGTGGTGTCCGGCACCATCTCGGCCGTCCAATGAAGTTTTAGACGGCCCAGATCTGTTCGGCTGTTTTAAAATGTGAAATGACTAAAATGTCCCTCGGCAGTCGAACAGATCTGAGCCATCCAAAACTTCATTGGACGGCCGAGATGGGGCACGGGCACCACGTGTCCCGTGCCCACCCGGCACTGAAAAATTTCTCCTCTCTGTCCCTCTCTCATAGTCTCATTCCTCCCCGCATGTACCCTCCCCTCCCTCTCCCTCTCCCTCTCAAGTCTCCGCTGTCGCCTATACGTACGTGTATCGTATTATTTATGCGCTACTGTATATTCGCTGCGGGAACTGGAAGTAAAGCGGAAAGAATGGCGTCTGTGCTGGAGGAAGGGCCGTTTTCGGTGAAAGTCTCGGCGGAGGAGAGTTCGTCTTCGTCGTCGTCAAATCCGACTAACGCCGTGATCTTCGTCGGAATAAGCCTGGTGTTGGGAATCGCATCTAGGCATCTCCTGAGGGGCACCAGAGTCCCTTACACCGTCGCTCTCCTCATCCTCGGTATCGGCCTCGGATCTTTAGGTCAGTTCCAACGCTTTTTATTTTTTAATTTTTTTTTCCAGAATGACTGAATGATCGCTTATTATAGTTTTGCTTAAGGCAATTAGGCTTTCGAGGTTTTCAGTGGACCACTCAAGGGGTTTGTTTAGTTGAAAAGGCGGATTGTTGGAGATATCGCGGATCAGTCTAGAGTGGGCTATTTCTTTACTGATAAACAAGCAGTGTTCTAAATGTTACGAGGCGCTAGTCGGGCGGAAGAGGGGCACCTAGCGGCTAAGGGCCGACTCGTTGGCGGACTAGCTCCCTAGTCGACCCGTAGGCTAATTTTTATCTAGGTGTTAGACCCCCGCCTAGCGCGTAGGCGGCTGCCTGAACTGACTTTTAGAATTGATTAAACAAGAAGGTTCTGCACTCCTGATGGATGTGCTTTGAATTTGATGATTACAAAGATAAATTCTGAATTGTCGGGAGAGGGAAAAGCGAATAAAATTTAGAATTGAAGAAGTTACTCAGAGATGAAGCAATAAGGGTTGTAGTCCACATCACCAGATAACAGAAAGGAAAAATAAAAAACCACGTAGGAAAGAAGGAAAAAGGAAGAAAAAATCTGCAGGCAATGGCTTCATAACACAACGAACAGAATGTGACGAAGGATTGACCCATTTTTCTCAATCTTCTTAATGCTCATAGATCAACTTAGACAAAGAATTACACACCTTATTGATATGCACAAACAAAATCTCTTCCCATAAGATATTATGTACTCAAATTACCCTTGCACCATGTTTGACCCAAGTCTTTGATGTATTCAGTCGGTGGCTAAGGGAAAAAAATTGTTTTACCTTTAACTCTTCACACATCAGCCGCATGGTTTTTTATTTTCATGAATCCAATTTAGTTGTCAGTGAGATTTTTTGTTTGCAAGAGCATTCATGCACCATTGCGTCACCTTTGCCTGTGTTACTTATTTTCCTTTTCTAATCTTCTTTCCTTTGATAATCTCTTATTACACGTAATGAAGTTATAGGCCAGTCCCTTGCCTTTCCAGGCTGTTGGTTTTAAGCTTTTTCTGCCGTCAGTATGTAATGGCTTATTTTATATTGGTAACTCTATATGCAGAGTATGGAACAAGTCATGGACTGGGAAAGATTGGCGATGGCATTCGTATTTGTGAGTTAAATCTGCATTTTCCTGAGTAATGTGAGGATTTTGGTTACTGCTTCTAAATTCTAAAATTGCTTTCTACCATTAGGGGCTTCTTTGCTGTGAAAATATCAGATATCTGAAGAGGTTTGCTTTTGTTCATGTGCAGGGGCAAACATTGATCCTAACCTTCTATTGGCTGTTTTTCTCCCTGCGCTTCTTTTTGAAAGTTCATTTTCGATGGAAGTGCACCAAATTAAGGTTCCATTGTGTATTTTATCCGCTTGAGCATTTGCATTTGAGTACAAGTGGTTAGATGGATTGTTTCCTCTCTCTCTCTCTCTGTCCCCCTCTTCCTCTTCTATAAAGACTGAATTATGTGGCTCTGTTTCATAGTTGTTTCTTCCACTCTTTCTTTGATTCTTTAGAGATTAGAAACTACAAAGGAAAACGCGAGAACTCATTAGCTTTATGGATATTTTGAAATTCAACATAGCACAAGCATTTGAACTTCTCAATGCAAGACAACTCGCATACATAAATATTTGTGGGTTAAGTACACTATTGGCGTGCGGGCACCCTAAGCTGAAAAAGAACTGAACTGCAAAAGCTAGGTTTATAAAAGTAATCTGCAGTGTATATGTGTGAGGGCACCTTCATCTCAAAAGCTAGCTTTGGGGGTAGAAGTTAGGACCTCATCTCAAAAGCTAGCTTTTGGGGTTATATCTCTGAACTTGGCGCATGCCGCATGGTATGAGATTTGGAGTACTTGGAGATGGGTAGGGTCTGCCCCTATTTCACACACAACTGTTGCTAAGTGAGCAAGTTGCACGTGAGGGAGAGTCTGAAGGGAATTCTCACATTGCTTGGTGGTATAAAACTAATACGTGATCATGAAACATATGTCTACAACCAGCAAATGCAAATATTAGACTTCATTCGGGTTTACGTTTTTGGACCTTAAGCATTGAAACTGGGATAACGAAGACGTGCATTGGTATGGTACCAGATGGGACTGGTTTTTGTGTAGCTAGAACGCTTCCACGAGTGAGAAATTTATCTAGGCTGAAAAACTTCAAGAAGCTTTTTGATGCAGCGCAAGCATACAAAAGCACAAAATTAGCATGAGTTAAGATCTGTTGATTCGCTCACGAATACCAAGAATTTAAATCCTTTTCTAAACCTGTCAATTCTGAGAATACCTAGGATAAAGGCATCATACACTTTGAATTTGGAAGATAAAGAAATATTCTCTCTATAAATCCTTTTGCATAAGACTTGCAAACATATTTATACTAGACTCTTAATCTTCCCAAGACAATAAATAACCTAGAAACTAGAACCAACCTTTAGACTCCTTGTGCATATAGAAAAACTAAATGACTCTTCGATCGACTCAATAACTCTTTGATTAGCAAAATAACTCTAAAAACCTAAGAAGCATGGTTACGGATACGGGATACAGATACACGGATACGTGATTTTTTCAAAAAGTAGGATACAATACGTTGGGGGATAAGTTGAATATAGAAGTAAATAAAAAATATATTATATATATATGTAGAGAGAGAGAGAGAGAGAGAGAGAGAGAGAGAGAGAGAGAGAGAGAGAGAGAGAGAGAGAGAGAGTGTTACAAGGTTGACGACAGAGATGAGAGACAAGAGAGGATATCATCGGTGTGTTTCTGCCTTTCTGGTATCGACTGGTGGGGGAAAAAGATATATATAGTCTTAATTGCAATTTTAACCCACATATTTTAAGTAATAACTTACCCCGCACGTATCCAAAACATATCCGAGCATATCCAACATGTATCGAGGCGTATCCAAAACGTCTCGAGATACCAAAAAATAATTCCAAAAGTAGGATACTTTAAAAAAAAGTATCAGATACGTTTCCGTATCCGATACGTGTACTATACGGGATATAGAGGCCAAAATAGAGTATCCGTGCTTCATAGCTAAAAACTGTGACTGAATATTACATAGATACTTGGACGAAAAATTGAAAGAAATGATTGGAAGAATAAAAAAATGCCCCATCATTTCTAGCAGCTTCATTATGCTTATAAGCCTTATAACAGCCCACATGTATTTCTTTTCCTGCTGCCACTTTAGTGCATGAACATGTGTTCATTTTATATATTCTTTTGTCTTTACATGCAAGACATAAGGAGCCATGTATCACATGAAGTGGCAACACCCAAAAGCTTGGGTCAGAGTGGAGTAATGTCTATGTCAACCACCCACCACATGGGTGATGACTCACAGGCAGAAATAACTAGTTGCATTCCTCTTGGTGAACTACGATTGCATTTTACTTTTACAACTGTTCCTAGGGTACCACTACCAAATATTTGTACAACTACAATCACCTTGATCCTTGATAAAAAAAAGAAAGAAATCACACTTGATCCAAGTTACTGTGTGAGGTTAGTCTCCAATAACCTTTCATGAAGGATTGAATTATCCGCTAGGAGATGCAGCATACTGCAATGACCATTGATAATTAGGGAGAATAAAAGTGTTTAGGGTTTTCAATTAACCCTAACACAGATGGTATGAATATATATAAGATTGAATACAAATCACAATGCTTCCCCCACTGACTAATAACAAACACTGTAACTCCTAAGTACTAACCACCACAATACATTGGCAATGAGAATTCATTAGCAAGCTATTACTGGGATGCTGCCCATAAATAATTTGTTGAGTATGAATCATTGTTGAAATATTTCTTAATCTGTTTCATATACTCCGTGTTTCAGATTTGTAGAATAAATATCCGAAAAATAATTAGATAAAATGGTTTTCACCTGCAGATAATTTGTTTCCTTGTTTCTTTACTTATATTTTCACGTAGCTGGTATTAGCATGGTTCTAGGCAATTCTTCATTCAACACGTTTGGACATTATCCTGGATTTCGATGATTTCAATTGTTCTTTGTTGTTGTTTTCTGATGCAGAAATGTATGGCACAGATGATTATTCTTGCTGGACCTGGTGTTCTCATTTCAACCTTCTGCCTTGGTTCTGCCTTAAAGGTTTAGGGAAACTCTTTTGTTTATGTTCAATAAGTATCAGTCTTATGCAATAACTTTGCTTCAAAATTCTGCAGCTTACTTTTCCATATGATTGGAGCTGGAAAACATCATTGTTACTTGGGGGACTTCTTAGTGCCACTGATCCTGTGGCTGTTGTAGCTCTTCTGAAAGAGCTTGGTGCAAGCAAAAAACTTAGCACCATCATTGAAGGAGAATCCTTGATGAATGACGGGTAGCGTTTTCAATGTTTCTGTCTACAATGTTTTACAAACTGCCTACGCAATAAAAATAGTACTCATTTAGTATTGTCCTGTGTATGGAAGAGCGCCTGCCCACACATTGTTGGGCATAAAAGCACATAAATATGTAGATTACCATCCTGGCACCCTCTAAGGGCTTAAACTCTTAGACAAGTTGGTGGGCTGAAATTTAACAAGATGAAATGGTCCTTATCTTTAATTCCATGCTTAATATGGAGTCTTAAGAAGTCGGCTTCTAATTTCAGGACGGCTATCGTGGTCTATCAGCTATTTTATCGAATAGTGTTTGGGGAGAGCTTTAGCTTTGGGGCTATAGTAGAGTTTCTTATGAAAGTTTCTCTTGGAGCGTAAGTATGTTTTGTACTCAAGTTGCAGTTGTAGAATGTGGAAGTTGTTTTAAAACTCCTTCCTTTGTTTAGTGTAGGCATTGGTCTTGCTTTCGGAATAGCAACTGTTTTGTGGCTTGGATTTATTTTCAATGACACTGTGATAGAGATTGCGCTGACGCTTACAGTGAGCTACATTGCTTTCTTCACGGTATGCATCTTCTTCAACTTGGGACATTTGATTTTGTATTCCTTAGTTCTTCTGTATGTATATCTAGCATATCTCCTTGTTTTTGTTCAGTTGGTATGTGTATCCCTGATGAAGTATTTTCACATCAAGTGGGCTTAGACACTTAGTTTGAACTGAGACGATAACACTTTGTTTCGAACTTGGAGAAAGAATTGGGAGAAAAAGGAAATTAGAAAAAATTCTCCTCCATTATTTGGTTCTTGGAGAAAGAGAGAAGGAAGCAGCAAAGCAAACATTTTCCTTCCACTTTTCTTCCACTTTCCTGCTAAGGCGCTAATTATTGTCTTTTCTTTTCTTTTCCTTTCCTTTTTGTAAGTTCCAAACAAAGCATAGCTTCGCTTGATAATTGGGAGTTTCAAGAACGAATGATTTTTCTGTAGTGCCTTCGGGTTGGTCGATTTTCTCTTTCATAGATTTCTCTGCCTGATGCCTGATGGTTCAGCATTTTGTTACCTTTTACCAATGCATATGAATTGATTAACTGCAGGTAATTAATCACTAGTCTTTCATTGGGGGAGAATAAGCTACATTGGTCAAACATATGAATTGTGAGGTTTGAGTTTTCAAAATAGATGAAATCTGCTGTCCTGGATGTAAACTGGAGTAGCTCTAGCTAGGAGTCTAGGATGATATTTTTTTTGGCTGGTTGTTGTGGACTATGGAGTGTTTGGTATTTGTTTTTGTTTGTCTTCTTCTGTTTATTGCACTAAATTTTGGGCACCTTTCACAGGGTGTGACCCGTCATTCGGAAGTAGGCGCTTAACACATGGCTTTTGGACTAAAAAGTGCAGCCGTGCTACTTGCACGGATTTTTGTGCACATATAATGCACATACATTTTTGTGGGGCCCAATATAGATGATCCGAATCCTTCATCTTTCTTAAAATATTATTTCAAGGGTTTTTGTGAAAAATCAACTCCAACGGAGGCTTTTTCAGAATCGTAGCCTTTTCATAATTCGTAGATCGAATCATTCTGATTTGCCCTACGATTCTTAAAAAGCCTTTACTGATATCTGTTAGAGTTGATTTTTTACAGGAACCTTCAAAATATATTTTAAGAAAGATGAGCGGTTCGGATCATCTTTGTGGGACCCGATATGGGCCCCACAAAAATGTGTGTGCATGATATATGCACCAAAATCAGTGTTTGAATGTAAAAAGTGCACAGCCTGCGTCAATTAATTGTGCTTGTAAATTGATGTTAATACCCCGATAACCATATGACCTCTGTTAGATTTCTTGGAGGGTTCCAACCTAAAACCAATTGGCAATAGGTGGAGTAGCCTCTAGATTTTATTAACCAAGCTTGGGTGGCTTAAATGAGCAATGTGGGACAAGTCTAACAACCTCTCTTGTTAACAAATGACCCATATTTGTTACCACCACAATGCCATGTACCCTTCCCCCTCCCCCAGCAACACTTGGTCTTCAAGGTAAGGTTTGATGGAAGTGGGTTCTTGTAAGTTGATTTCTGAACAGAATATAGGTGCACAAAATCACATCTGTTGACAGAATATTTAGAAATACAACAGGGGTCT
The DNA here is from genome assembly GCA_019656295.1 of Rhododendron mucronatum var. ripense. Taxonomy (NCBI): domain Eukaryota; kingdom Viridiplantae; phylum Streptophyta; class Magnoliopsida; order Ericales; family Ericaceae; genus Rhododendron; species Rhododendron mucronatum. The sequence continues at coordinate 798,137 of BPLT01000101.1, read as the reverse complement.
TAGAGCCTTTCTTAGAATTTCTTGACACCTGACCTATATTGTAACCCAGACATCTATCACCTTTGTTTCTACTGGAACTGTCAATATACTAAATCGTAGATCTTATCACAGAAGGAACCATTTCTTCACTGCTTGTATTTTCACATCAAGTATCCTATTCTGCATTCAACGGGTAAACCTTTTGCTTTTTTCAAGGACATGATGCATTTTCATGTTCATAAATTCATGACACAGGTTTTTTTGGGAAGTTAATTCATTGAAGAAATGAAGCAAGACAGGTGCAAAGGGGCATACCACAGAACAGCAGAAAATGTAAAACCAAAAAGATACAAAAGCCTCACCCAGGCCAAGGAAAACAACAAAACTCAATCACGTGCACCTAAGGACACTCGAAGGCACAAAACTAACAACAAAGTACTTGCAAATACCCTACATACACTCTACACCTTTTTTTACACAAAAGTCAACCATCATCAAGTAATTATCTGCAAGCACAATATGCCAAGCACATTTTTGAATATCTGATTATCAAGTCTAATGTTTTGTTCTCAAATATTTGGAAGGGTGGAGGGAGTGAGGATCATATTTTTTTTTTTCCCTATCAAATCTTCTGATCTTATTTCTTCATTTATTTAGTGTTTATGACTACATTCCTGTCTGCACGTGGGAGTAGCTTGCTTTTCGTTGTAAAACTTTGGTACTTTTTTTTAAGTGAGGCACGGTTGTGAATTGACTTACTATTGTTATCGTTCTCGGATTCATTTACAAATGTGTTGTATGTAAAAGCTTATTTATGCTATTGTTATCGTTCTCGGATTCATTTACAAATGTGTTATATGTAAAAGCTTATTTATGCTAATTATACTGTTATTTCTCTATCTCTCTCTCCCTGTATATAATCTTTTCTCTGCTAGGGTTTTCTCCTTGTCCTCATCTCCTCCTCCTCTCTCCCCATTTTCTGTTCTCAGCTATCTCTCTCTCCGTACCCCATGTTCCCTATCGCTTTCTGGTTTGGGGGATCTTTATTTTCTGTTTTATTTTCAATTACCCAGTGTTTGCATAACCAGTTTTGCCAGCCTTGTTTCATCCTCTTCAGTTCAGATCTGTTCATGTCTTGTCATCTGAAGCTCGCAGTGTATCCCTAGTTTTCAGTTTGATCAGAGGTTTGATTGTGCTAAGGTCTGCTTTATTCAGCTACGCATTTTTACCAGGCAGTGGTGTTAGGTGTTTTTGGGGTTTCAGTGAGGAGGTGTTTTTTGGTGATTTCACCCCCTATAAGATGATTTTTGGCTTTCATCGAGCGTGGTTTAAGATGATGTAGGGTTTATGGCCGAGGTGATCATCATCATGATGGTGGAGGTTACGCTGTAAAGGTTTTTGTTTAGTGGAGAGTTATGTTTTGTGTAGGTGTGTTTTGTGGGGTTACAGTGGTTTTGCATCTCATTTAGGGGTATGGCCAAGCGATTGTGGACGTGGCGTCTGTCTAAGGGGCTATGTTTAGTGGTGATTTTGGTTTTGCTTAGGGGTGTTTTTTGTGGTTGCAATTGTTTTTTGGGTTTCTTTCAGACGTGCTTCTCAGGTATGGTGGCGGACTGAAGATTTTCGGGTAGCTGATGCGAACTTTGACGGCGCAATCAGCGGTGATGCATGGTAACACGCACTGGGTGGAGTGTGTTTGATGTTTTTTCGTAATTGCGAGTTCTGAAAAAAGGCATGGGATGGGATGTCTGTTAAAGCAGCAGTGGTTGTTCTCTAGGTTGGACTTGGAACATGTGTTGGCAATGGCTAGTTTTTTGGGCTTCTCAAATCTTGGACTGGAGAGTAGTAGTTTATGTTTTGTGTTTTGCTTGTAGTTTAGAGTTAGCTCTTTGCTAACTTATTGTTATGGTTGTTTTTTTCTTTAAAAAGAAAATTTCAGAGGCGGAGAGGTAGGCTAAGAATTTACGAGTAGCTATAGTAGGAGGGTATTGTACACTCTCTGAGGCTCTCTCAATGCTTTTCTTTTCTTATTGTACTGATTTAACTTTTTTATCCTTGTGTAAATGGAATGTATTTGCCGATAACAAAAAAAGCTTATTTATGCTGTTTCTTTCTCTGTTTCCCCCTTTCTAATGTGATAGGCTCAAGAGGCGGCTGATGTTTCTGGTGTTCTAGCAGTGATGACTTTGGGAATGTAAGGTGAATATGTTTCTAGAGTTTTCTATTTGCGAATAACTTCTTGATATAACTTTGCATTGACAGGTTCTTTGCTGCAGTTGCAAGGACTGCCTTTAAGGGTGATGGTCAACAAAGCTTGCATCACTTTTGGTATGTGTCATGTCTTCTTACTTCTAACTTGTGTAGCCTTTACGGGAATTCAATTCAAGTGTGTTTCACAGTCTTTTCGGGAACTTTTTCTCAAAAAATGTGAAAAAATGCATGAATGAGTGTAATTGTCTTCTATACCAAGAGGTTCTATTAGGTTTTCTTTAGGGCGTTCAAAATTTTGAATATTGCTGTTCGATGTAGAAGTGAGGAACTACAATAAGTTTTGTCAAAGGACCTTAAGATTTTGAAGTAATTTCTTGTTCTTGACACTCCACTGAAAGTGGAGAGGAAGTGGAGATGTTGGAAATTATGCTTATATTCCCTTTTTGCGCGTCAAATACAAGATGTCTTTTCCCTTAATCCTAATTTTGCATGTTGGGTTTTGAATTTGTTGTTAAAAATGAATTGGATGTGCCTGAAAAACTCGTTTTCTTAAAATGGATAGAAACTTTCTTTTTGTGTTGTTGTAGATAATTGGAAATGGGAGCCATCTAATGTATGAAGGGAAAATAACACTTGCTCAAAACATGGTAGAAGGTCTTAGACATGTTAGATAGCTTATATGAATTGTTAGGCTGATTTCCAAATAGCTTAAGCTTTTGGGACGATTGATAACTTAACATGGGATCAAAGCTCTGGTTCTGGAAGGTTTGGGTTCAAGTTTCTCTGCATGCATTTATTTCCCATTTGCATTATGTTTCTCCCGTTTGCGTTGTTTCACGATGTCTAGGGATGTTTACAACTCCATGTGCAAGATGGGGTTGCAAGTGAGAGAGGGTGTTAGATAGCTTGATATACATTGTTGGGTCTATTTCCTAACAACTTAAGTTTTTGGAGAATTGGTAACTTAAGAAGTGATGGGTTAAAAGAAGTTCTTTGTCGAGGATGGTTCCTTGGTCCTTGCAGGTTGAGTTGTTTAGGTATGAAGCCACGGTCATGTCATGTCATTGACCAAAGTTTGAATTTGTATGGATTATTGAAAGTGGATGTTAGCTGACACTCAATTGCTGATTATTGTCTTGAGGGTGCAATGACTTTTCTTTTTTCTTTTTGGCTTCACTACTCTCTTCTTTAGACATGAGAAATATTTGATTCTTTGACATCTTAAACCACCCGTGTAGCCTTTTCTTTCCTTTTCCTCTGCATTCTGAAGGATGATTTATCATGCGCCCGAAGGGACGAGTGATTATGGTCTCCATGGAGGGTCGAAAAAGAAATAGAGGAAGCCCAGAAAGTCTTGGATGTGTTATATGAATGGTTATGATTAGCTTATATTTAACTAAGGTTTTGACTTTGAGTAGAATTTATTGGAGGAAGGTATTTCCTTGGAAATGATGGTGCCGGGTAAGATTCTATTGGAAGCAACTCTGTATCTTCTGGTCGAACATAAGAAAAGATGCCAGTGAGTGGTAACTATTTAGGGGCCAGTAGGCCCAGTACTGAAGTCTTCGTATTCTTTAATGTCATGTTGTTTGACCAGACAATTGGAAGTGAGTATCCTGGTCATGACCATTGCCAAGTCCAGTTTGAGAAATCCCTGTTGCCTTAGTCTTCCCTGTAAATCTTTTGCAGTAGAACCTTCATAGAAAGGAGGAAGTTATGTAGTTACACTGGCTGAGTTTCCTACAACTTATTGTAATTTTTAAACCCTTGGTTCATCATTCACACAATGTTTTATGTTTATCTACTTATATTTTTATTCTTCTTATTTTGCAGGGAAATGGTTTCCTACATTGCCAATACTCTGATTTTTATCTTAAGGTATGTGCTTAAATTCAGCACCTGAAGAAGTAGTTCACGTGATTGTTTTTCATACGACTGTTCTGGAGTTAGTTTTCCGTTGAAGAGTAAACAAAGCAACCATGCACTGGTGTGCAACATATGCCAAATGGATGCTTCCACCCTTTCTCTTTATTTATACCTCTCGCTATGCACATGCATGTACATTTATTTACATATCTAACTCTGTTTGTAGATATGTGTGTACTTTTATTACACATTGGGCTATATGTAGTATTTTGCGAATTGTTGTCATGCAGTCAGATTCAAGTTCTTTTTCTGCAATTTTTGTTGCGCAGGGCTCATATAAACGCAAAGAAAACCCTCTAACTGGATGATGTCATAGAATGATCAGAATGATAGGTGTAGGTTGAATACCAAGTTGGCCCAGCGATTAATAACTGTCCACTAATCAAAATCAATGAACACAATGTACAGTTTTTGAATATTGAATCTCTATTGCCAAGCTTCCACAAATTGAACTAGTAGTAGTATTGAATATAAATGCATTCTTGGTGCCTCTTGATTGACATAAGACCCTTGATACCGAAATCAGAACGAAGTCATTCTTTCTTTGATCTCCCTGTAACCCTGTTCTACCTTTGGGTTCCCTGCCTTCTTTGTCTGCCGTTCCTAGCTTGAGTTTGGTTTTAGTTAGGAGGACAGGTGAGACTAAAGTGGCTAGCTTTCCGTCGGCTCCTTCGCTTTGCTAATAACATAGACAGTAAAGGGCTTGGTTAGCTAGTTCATTTTGTTCCACTTGGGCATGACATTATGCAGGAAATATTTGGTGATTGATTGGCGAGATCTTCAAAAGAGGCTGGTTTGATTTCCCTAATGGATCTTGGAAGCTCACTAAAGAATAAATGAGTTATTTATTTAGAGAATGGGATTAAAAGATTGTGGACTATGGCTTGCATGAAGAGCTGTAAGGGGGCAACCACTATTTTGAGTTTCTCCTTACTCTTATCATAGAGTTGGCTAAGCTCTGAAGCTCAGTTGAAGTAATCGATCACATCAGGGGCATCCTTTGAAACTTGATATGAAGGGCTTCAACGTGGTTGAAAGATGAAATGATTAGACAATTTTAGCATGGAACATCAACTCAGTTTGGACTTTCTCCTTTCGACATTTTATTGCGATGTCAAATCAAAAAGCAGTAGAGAGTATTTATCACTGCCAGAAAATCTGTCCACTCTATAACTTGAAAACTTCCTGGAAAATTGATGTAATTCCTGAATGATTTTTTATCTTTTTTATTACAGAATTGCATTTGAATTGTAAATGGGAGCTTCAAACTACTGCGACATGAAATACTTGGTTTGCAAGACATGCAGAAGTTGACTGATGAGAGATTGGTTGATCCTAGTGGTGTCTGAGAGGCATGACTCGTGGGGTGGGTAGACTTCTTTGATGGTGAACATTGCTCATGGGGTGGGTCTTTAGAAGGGGATCTGTATAGGGTGGTGGTCGTGTCTTACCGTACCAAAAATAAATTTATTTAAACTAAGAGTTAATCCGTATTCAGAAAACTAGTGGTCAAGTACGAATGTTTATTCCATAGGGACAGATTGGCTGAGTTACTATAACTTTGATTGATTTCTAATGTAATTTGAAGGAAAGAAAGTTGATTGGATTGGTTTTAGGAAACTAGTTGAATTAAGAAAGCGAGTAATCGATTGATTTGAAAATTGTAAAAGAAAGGATCTAGGGCTTTGAATCCACCCCGACCACATAACTAAATTATGTATAGACCAGACCCAGTTTATAATTTGCATCAATAAGGACTATTACGTGGGCTTGCAATCCCTCTCGATAATCGGAAAAAAAATATTTGCTGTTTGTCAATCAGCATGGACTGTCCCATAGCCCGGACTGTTGTACCAGTACGATTCATCTCTAGGCACGAACAGTCCAAGAGTACGTTCTGTCATACAAGTATAACCCATCTCAATCATCCAACACAACCAAAGAAAACGATTGTATAGCTTGTATTTGAATTGCAAGTACAAATACATACTAGATTGAAAGCATCAAAAATCATTCCATTCAATTGAAATTAAATGGGTTCTAGTTATACAATCGATTTGAATATCCAAATCTAAAATCTATACATAAGCGAAATTACTTGGGACGGGGCTTCATCTTCACCCTAGAATGGGGTTTAGCTGGCCATGGATCGGATCTTCAAAGCTTTGGTGGAAGGAGCAATGGAGATCATCTTCTTTTCTCTTGCCCCTCTCTCTCTAGGGTTTTGCTCTAACAAGTTTAGAACCCTCAAATAATGTTTAGAACTTCTATTTATACAAAAGCCTTAGAAATTACATGAAAAATGGTAAAGTACAAAAATTGTGGGCTGCGTTTGTCTGGACTGGAGGAACTGCAAGTCGAGACTTCGAACTTCACATGGTTCATCCCGACAGACTTGACTCCCGTCCGGACGGGAGTTGCTGCAAGGTATCACTCCTAACGGGAGTTGCTGCAAGGTATTCTTTTGCCTTCTGATCACTCCTAACATCCTCCAAATCGCACATTAATGCGTTCTTTGACCCCCAAGGCCTGCAAACACCAAAACTCCTTTACTCTTCACCAAGTAACAATGCAGTTGGACTAACAAAGTGTAGGCTATGGTGCTTAAATAGGTGCATTTAAGCACCTATCAGGTGGGATGAGTTTGCTAGACATACTAGTTGGTAGGTTTAGGAGGGGAGGAGGGTGAAATTTTGGTATCATGTGTCGTGTGGTGGAGAGAGGTTCTGTGATGATTTTTTAATATCTGTTGATTGTTAACTCATAGGGGTGCTTCAGTAGCGAACTATGTTAGAAGGGAGGGGAAAATGGTGTTTTGGGATATTATTCTTCGAAGGGAAGTGCACGATTGGGAGATGAAGGATCTATTGGCTATCATTGGGGTAGGTTATATGATTATCGAGGTTTGGGGTTGGAGGATATTCTTTGAAGTGGTGCCTTTTTGCCATGTGGCTCTTATCAGGTGAGCCTGAGTGGTGGTACATTCTTGGGCTTTTCTTCAAAAGCTGTTTGGAGTTTTTTGTGTGGTGTGCAGCTCAAGATATTGGGGTAGGTTATATGATTATCGAGGTATGGGGGTAGGAGGATATTCTTTGAAGTGTAGCCTTTTCGTCATGTGGCTCTTATCAGGTGAGCCTGAGTGGTGGTACAGTCTCGGGCTTTTCTTCAAAAGCTGTTTGGAGTTTTTTGTGTGGTGTGCGGCTCAAGATAAGATCCTCACTTCATGGAACGATTATGGTTTACTGTATGTGTCTAATAAATGGTTGCCCTATGGCTTGGGAGTCGCGTACTTCAGTTCTGTCATGGACTGGCATCCCATGGGTTTTTCTGTGGCGGTGGTTGAGTTGTTGCATGGTTGCTGTTAGGTAGACTGAGGAGAAAGATTTGGGCCTTGATCCCACTTTGTTTGATGTGGCTTATATGGAGAGAGTGGAATGGGAGAAATTTTGATGGCTTGGATATGCCTTTGCATAGGCTTAAAAGCCTCTTTTTGAGTAGTTTGTATAACTGGGATTCAAGCGAGTGTAATCCAACTATAGATCTTTTTTCTTTTTCTTACGGGTGTATAGGGCATTTTTGTTTTAGACCTTCCTTGTGTACATGGTGCATACCCTTGATGCCTGATGAATATACTTTTGATTATTCATCAAAAACGATCTTTAAAAATGTAATTTGCATAAATCCATTTCATATTTGAACAAATTTATTGGTAGCTGGGATTCGGTCTGCCCCTTTGCCTCACCATCCAATTATGATCCATTCATCCACGAAGTTTCTATCATTGGTTTAACATAGATTTTCAAGAAGAATTTCGTTGTAGTGTTCATCTCTCTGCCATCTAACATATCTTCTCCTCTCGTGAAAATAATTCAGTGCTACCGGGGGCTAGGGATGGCAATCTCACCCGAACCGCGGTTAACTGAACCAAACCAAATCGATCGGGATGGTTTTGAACTGATTCTTTAACCGCGGTTATTTTATGGTTTTTAATTTGAAAAAACCGGCTTTGGTTTTGGTATTATATGGTTACCGCACTGATACTGTACCGTAACCGAAACTGAGCTGCAATAAAGTTGCAAAAGTACCTTATGTGTGTGTGTGTGTGTGTGTGTACATCTATTATTTGAAGTCAGAGAATGGAAGCTGGAATTGAAACTCTTGAAGCTGGATTCACTCTATGGTTTATTAATTTGCTGGCATTTTAGTTATAGGATATGTAGTATTGTTACATTATTCTTAATTTTTTTCCTGCCCCTTCGTCTGGTTGATTTAGGTTTGGTGATTAAAAATGTTGACCACCGTTTCGGTGGAAAACCGAACCGAATCGGTAACCAAGGGGTTTGTTATGGTTAAGACTTAAGATAAAAAGGAAACAGCTGATTTTGGTTATGGTTTGGTTTTGGTTTTATTAATGACTGAACCCAACCGCACCATTGCCATCTCTACGGGGGCTTCTCCCTCACCACACCTTTATGTGGGGCCCACTACTGTGTGGATTTCATATGAATATGTGGTGGAGGAGAGGCGTGGGGCATCACGTGGCAGTTGCTCTAGGGGCACTGAATAATATCTCCTTTTTTCGGTGTGGGGAAGCTGTTCCACCAGCTACCCACTCTTGTGAGGCATCTCCATATTACTGAGATGGGGAGGTATGAAGACCATTTGGCAAATGGGGGAGATAAGCATAATCTCCTGGTTCTTCCAAAAGAACATAAGGTCTGAAATTCTCAAACTTTAACATGTGATTATATCTGACGGGGTAGCGTTCCTTGGGGATTCCATGGTCTTAAATTCACTTAATAATTTAATTCCGTATCTTTCCTCATTTCTGGAATTTCATTAAACAAGCTTAAGCGTGGTCCTCTTCATACAAGGGCTTATGACACAAGGCAGTATGAAGAGGAGATCGGTCATAGAAAGTTGCAAAAGGAATCTTATTTGTAATCCTTTCAGTGTAGTTATAGGAGAAAAAAGAACAATCATGAGCTTTATTTTGTTTCGTCTTTCAATTCCTAGGCATCTCAACGAGTGCCCTACAAATTGACTGACTTTATCTTATGTTGGTTACCCCTGCGGCCCTGCGGCCCTGCCAATATTCAAGTTTATACACAGCTTGCACCCCATGTGAACCCCTAAGGTAGATGTTTGAATTTGACTGCTTGTTAGTTTATAAGATACAAATGATGTAATTAGAGGTTAAGAATACTTGCTGATGTTCAGGCAAGAATGTCAAGAAACATTAGACTTCGTGCCCATTTTTTAAAGCTAGTATATGCATTATTCCTCAGTTCCTTTGCATATTGCTTGTATCAATGTGTGAACTATGAGAAAAAATTGGATTTATGGGGGGAATTCACTGTTGCAATGCGAAAAGAAAAGAATAAAGAAACGAAAAATCTTGTAAGTAAATTGTCTTATTATCTTTTATTCTCTAATCATTTAAAAGTAAGGAGGAATTGGTCATCTTTTAGAGAGTGAAAAGAAAGCAAATCCAAATCAAGTTGAGCAGGGACATCTTTTCTTTAATAGTCATGGGAGTGTAGAGGCCTACACTAAGTACTTCTACAAAAGATCACTCCGTGGTAAGGCTTTCATGGCTGACAAGCTGATGTGCCATTACATAACTCCCTGTAATCTAAACATCTGAATAAACATCTGAGTTCATGCTTCTCAATTTTGTGAAACATAGAAATGCCTTTACATTTGTGTGTTTGAGCATATTGCATTGATCTAATTAATATTTCATTGCTCTTTTGCTTTGGCAGCGGAGTTGTTATAGCTGAAGGTGTACTCAGCAGTGACAGTATTTTTAAAAGTGACGGTAGTTTTTGAATTCCAAACTCTCTCTTTGTAGACCAGCATGCTTTTGTGTCTGACATGTTTTATTTTGTATTCTGCTTCCCTTCTCATTACTTTAGTTCTGCAGGTGTATGTGAATGATGTACAGTTCAATTAGTGGAGATTTGCAGCTTTTCCCTGTACGGCTGTACCTAATGAGAAATACCGAGTAGAAGTTAAAAAATGTTCATTATAATGTTTAGTGCTATAATGGTGAAATCATATAAGAAGTATTCAATAATTAGGGGGCCATTGACGCAACCCAAACAGTCCTTTCCAATTGACGCTAGACATCTTTGTTATGTCTGGAAGAATTCAGCCACAAAGGCCCATTCTGGCCTTTCTTGTTTTTGTTTTTGAGAGACCATGTCTCTTTTTGGATTTAGTGGAAATTTAGGGGATTCTGTTTGGTATGGTGTTTTTGGTTTTATAGCTGAAGGACTTTTTTTTAAAAATATGTTTAAGATACCAACTAAGCTAGTTTCTTTGGCTCTAGGTTTTGAAGTAGTTGCAGTCTTTTAGTCTTCTATAGCCTTTGACTGCATTGTCTTCGGAAATAGGTTGTAATTATGGTATTAAGTTGGTCAATTGTTAATCTAAGAGCGATGAGCTATGATTTTTATTGCATTTTATATGGTACTGTATTTAGAAAGGGCACATTTGCTTTTTGGATTGAAAACACTTACGGTTTTGGCTTTCCACCCTATTGGGAAACTTTTTTCCTTGCATCGGCCATTAACGACCAATCATAGTTAGTTGTGCAAGTATATGTTTGGAAGAATGGATCTGCCCAAGATGCAAACTGAGGAGAAATTTATATTCGGTTTAATACTTAATGGATTTCTTAAACATCCCATGAGTTGTCGGAACTCATGTAATTTGACCATGTTGCTGGAACCTTTGGGCAGTTTTGAACAGAGATATCGACAAAGAGCTCTCTAGTTCCATTGTGCTCCATATGTTCTAGGTCCTCTGTACAACTCTCCACCTGCGAGTTCCATAGCATGCAATATCCATAGTGAAGTGTTAAGAACTTGTCACATATCAGTAAACTAACACTTCAAACCATTTGATTGTGCCCATTGTATTGAGAACTACATGGTTGGCCAAAAAATGAAAAAAGAAGCAGCAAATATGTGTTATATAACTACAGAATGATGCTTCTTATGCTCTAGATCCTCTATTTACCTCCTGGGGTGGCATGTGCAGGAGAGTGTTACAGGCTCTCCCATGTCGGTCAAGTAACGGTCAAAATTACATGGCATGGTGCCCATTGTATTGGGAGCTACGTGGTCGGAAACAAGGAAAAAAAATTAAGCAAATAGATATGTAATTGAAACCACACCATGATGCTTTCTCGAACATTGATAGTATAGTCACCATAGGAATTCGTACAACCTTTTGTGTTCTCTTTTTTAGTCAAAAAACAAGTCTACTTTGCTCATATGATCCATCGAAACACCACGTAAATTCATAAGGTTTTGGTTTAGGATCGTTAGACCTGATCATCAATGATTGTTTGTGTTGTAAAATGACATTTTTCTTGACACACAAGACACTTTTTTACTAATAGTATGTTCACCTTCAGATATCAATTATTCTTATGAGTTCTCGTCCAATTCTTTTATTGCAAGTGTGTTGTTTCCTTTTTCTTTTTTGCTGGGAGCTATGGATTTCTTGTAAATTCTGCTTATTTGTATTGTTTTTGAGACAGGAGATGTGTGGGGCTATGCTATTCTCCTCTATGTTTATGTCCAAGTTTCTCGGATGATAGTTGTTGGAGTGTTATATCCCTCTCTACGGTACTTTGGCTATGGTCTGGACTGGAGAGATGCTATTATTCTTGTATGGTCGGGTTTGCGAGGCGCTGTGGCACTATCACTGTCATTGTCAGTTAAGGCAAGTTTTGCCTTTTCTATTTCGCTCTCTAGTATCCATCACAGTCTCCTTTTATGAAACTATTTGCAAGAAGAAAACATGAACAAGTATGAACTAGAGGTACTCCCTTTTCGAACACATAATAATGAGATAAATCTCGTTTTTTTAATCCAATAACAACTAACTCTGCAGTAAGGCTTACATCTTAATTTATAATAGTAGCATTACTAAAATACTAAAAAGGAAATAAAACATACGGAAATAAAACCAACCCTAATGCTTCTTGACCAAGCAACCTACATTACAGAAATACTAGATCAAAGCAAACTAAGAAACTTCATACTTCTAGCAAATCTTGACTAAAATTAAAAAATTCCTATTGAAATACTAAATTTGAAATAGTAAAATAAAATTCCTAAATTTCTAGATTATTAGAATATTGGCCTGCATCATTCTCCCTGGCTTGAAGAAAGTCATCCTCGAGTTTATATAGTTGAATTCGCCGAAACTTGTCCGCATTAAGCTTGTACTTCAAATTGATTTTTCTAACCCAAACCGTAAACGAGAGTCTGAAAAGTGAAAAATAAATTTCGATCAATAAAACAAATCTACCTTCCTCCCGAATCGAAACACAATGACTCTTGCGTGTAGTGTTTTTAATAAACTCCCAAAACGGATCAACAAATTCATTACTCAGTCAACTTCACCATCTTCAAGCATTGTAACTTCTTCTATTTGCAATATTTTTGTAATGTCTTCCTTCGTAATTTTCTCTATCGATTCTTTGTCAAAAGTTGGTGACTTACTCCAATCCACTATTGGATTTGGAATAATATTTGAAGTGAAAGGCCACTCAATGGTAGCCTCATCCACCATATCCACCTTTAGGTTTTTTTTTTTTGGTGTCATACCTCCCTGGAACTCAGAAAAGTTGATTTTTAGATCAGATTCCCAAAGTCACAGATCATGGTTAGGAATCTTGACCGCCCATGTCCTTCCCGTCGATTGATGGTTACCAGCCAAAGGTTTGGTGATAGAAATGTCATCTTACACCTCCTTCTTAGGACACCAAGGTTACCGGACGTGGCGATGTGAGTTTTGCAACTTCTAAAGCCTCCATGTGTTGACAAGACCTCCAAGCTATGATGCACAGACACGGACACTGGAATTCTAAAAAAATGGGGACACGGACACGATGGGGACACGCCATGTGTATATTTATTTATTTGCTTGTATATATATTTTTCAATTTTTTTCCAAATCTAAATGACAAAATGTGGACTAAACAAAAAAATCCATAGTTCCAATACCATTCAAACAAAACAAGACATCCATAAGTTCAATACAACCCTACTGAAAAAATTATAGTTTGACCCCTGAAAATTTAAAAAAATTACAGTTTGACCCCAAAATTTTTTTTTTTAAAATTTACAGTCTGAACTCATTTTTTTTTTATAAAAAAAATCACTGTGACCCCCTCCATGCCCCCATCAGTGTCCCCCTCAAAAATTTAAATTAAATTATGGGACACACCACGTGGCGTGTCCCATACGTGTCCCCATGTCCGACACTGCAATACATTGACCTCTAGAGGTGTCAGTGCTTCATAGTCTCTAAGCATTGCTTTGATGTCAGCAAACCCATCCTCCATTCGAGCATCTCGTGCAACGTCATCTTGCTCATAGGCTTCATCAACATAAGCTGTACAATCTCCCCGTCCCCCTCAACCTCCAACATGTCCTCTTGCCATAGTGAGGATTGGAACTTGGGCTCTGATGCTAACTGATGCAAATGATGTAGTGCAACCTCCTTTTATGAAACTATTTGCAAGAAGAAAACACGAACAAGTATGAACTAGAGGTACTCTCTCTTTGAACACACAATCATGAGATAAATCTCATTTTTTTTTAATTCAATAACCACTAACTCTTCCCTAAGGCTTACATCTCAATTTGTAATAGTAGCATTACTAAAATACTAAAGGAAATGAAACATATGGAAATAAAATCCACACTAATACTTCTTGACCAAGCAACCTACATAATAGAAATACTAGATTAAAACAAACTTGGAAACTTAATCCTTCTTGCAAATCTTGACTAAAATAAAAAATTCCTACTAAAATATTAAATTTGAAATAATAAAATAAAATTCTTAAATTTCTAGATTATTAGAATATTGGCCTGCATTAGTGATTAAGACTTGCATTTTCACGATGAACTTCTTAAAACACTTTACTAGCAATTTTATGAGCAGCCTAGTGCTGTTCATATGATGCAATGAAACACCACGTGGATCCAGGAACATGTATTAAGGTTTTTGATATAGGACCATGAGGCGTGATCTCTAACAATTGTATGTGTTGGTTGGTCCATCACTCCTCGGATCTGGTTGCCGTCTATGCTTCTTTTAATGATCTTAAGGTCCTTAAAAACCTTAACACAAGTCATGTCTTTTTCACTACATTACATGAATAAAGGATAAAAGATTATGAGAAAGAGTATCTTTGTTTCACTTTTCTGTTAGTCTTGGTCTATGTGCTTGAGCAATAGAGCAAGGGCACTCCGCAAGGGGAGGGGGAGCATCAAAACACAAAATTACTAGGATCCACAAAGCTGTTTAAATTGTCTATGCATGTGTTTTTAGATGTATATATGTGCATATATAAGATGTATAGATAGGCAACCAGAATTATATATGAATCATACAACTTTTTGTGCAAAATATAATGTCATACTTTTGTCCTGTGATTGCTATTTGATTAAGATACTTGTCTCTGGATGTAAGGAGAAAAGGTGACAAGATGAAGAAGATAGGATAGTTGGAAGTCTCCAAATGAAGATGGGTTATTGGGAGTAGCCATAGCCGATAGGAATATAGTTGCCCAGTTGGTCATGTTTGGAGTCTTCCGTAATTACTCCCTCCGTCCGATAATGTTTGTCTGGTCCGCAAAACGAGAACGTAAAAATAATACAATTTTTGCAAGAAAAATTTAACTTTTTTTAACATTTCACTAGATATTGATGAAATTTTTTAATTTATGAAAAAAGTTTAGATTTTTTCTTGAAAGAAGTGCGTTATTGTTTAATTCTTGTTTTGCGGACTAGACAAATATTTTGGGATGGAGGTAGTAATATATTCTGGTCTGTGCAATTTTCGAGGTTTTTTCATTTTCGAAATCTACAGTATTTGTCCACACTTCCACTAGTCAGAATTCTCAACAGCTAATTGGTCTGAAGTTCAGTTTGGCTGGTCTACAAATTTTGTCAGATTTATTTCACATTAGCACCTGGAGGCAACAAAGATCGAGAACAGACTGGTTAATGGAAGTGCGCCATAACGACTTTGAGAAGTAAAAAGTGGGCCGTCCAGAAACAAAATTGCTGTTCAAAAAAAAAAAAAAAAAAAGGCAATGATTCAAGTCATGTAACTTTGGTTTAAGGATTGTTTATTTTCACTTCCAAAAACATGATTTTTTGGATTGTCTCGATTTTCAAACGTAAACCAACTCCATTTGCAGATCCAACTCCATGGTGGTTCCCCACTCGAATCTGGTAGTTCAGGCTGGCCCCCGAGGAAATTTTTTGCATGAGTACAAGGGTTACTACAATAATTTGTTGTATGTGTACCCTATTGCAGATATTGCTGGCTACCCAAGCATCTGTCTTGGAACACTTTTTCCTAATTTAAAATGCAGTAAATTCTGGTGCGAGCAGCTATCAGTGCTGATATAGGCAATCTAAGCCAATGATTAGTTGTTTACATGAATAAATGTGGCAGCAGTACTTTTGAGAGTACATTGGGAATCCGATGCTTGGGAGCTTGTGAGAAGATGAAGAGATGTAAAATTTTAGTATCTGCTTTTTTGAGTCTTTTCATCCTGAACCATAAATCAGGCCTTTCTCAATTTTGAACATAAAGGTTTCTTCTTTAGTACAACCTGCAACAATAGGTATTGAGCCTTGGATGTTTGTGATGGTCCTGACCCTTGCTGATGTGTTGAGTCCTATGTCGTAAGTGTAAAAGTGGGTTTGCGGTGTTGGTCATATGTAGCTTCAGTGAACCCAAGTGCATTCTTTGGTTAGCCCTTCTCTAGTATATTTATGGGGAGCCAACCCTTGCACACTTCTCTTTTGGACGAGTTCATCTGGCTGTTACTACAGTTGGTGATTTAGAGGTTTTAGAATATTATTAGTAGTCATTAGTCTTGTCCCTAACCAAACCAAACCAAACCGAGCCTTACGTCCCAATCACTTGGGGTCGGCTACGTGAATCTGTTTCCTCCATTGAGCTCTGTCCCTCATTGGTTAAATGTATTCTTGTGTCAAGAGATGACATAACATAAATAACAAGTCTTTGTGTTAGGGTTAATTATTTTTTCTCTTTCTCAAACAAGAGGATAACATTTTTCTTGCGGTGTACTAAGTATGCCAAAAATGCTGTTTTGACAAAATGCTGCAAGGGACAAACTAATCAGCTCTTATATTAGGCTCATTCAAAATTCGTTTAGATGCCTTCAACTTGACTATTTTGTGGCCCATGAAGCAACTATGGGATAAAACTCAATGATACGGAGGGAGCATGTAAATTTGATGGCTAATTCTCTGTCCCTTTTGGTTATTTTCCCTTTGTTTTATTATTTTTCTGTCTTTTTTTCCCAATTGGGAGGGGTATTTATAGTTGGTCTTTCTTTGCTTTTATAACTGCTTTTCTTTCTTATATTCTTCATTCTTTGTTCTCTTTAAATAAATTTGGTATCGTATTAAATGGTTACAATTCATGTGAGTGACACATAGTTCCAAGTCGTCACTAATATGATGGGGTATGGTATGTGTTGGGTTAAAGCTTGTATGAAATTTTGTCAGATTCACGCTGGATCGATGATATTATAGATACCATATCAACCACTGTGCAACTTATCTTGTGAGTAATTCATTATGGTCAAAGCTTGCGTGCTCTTGTCAATATTATTATATCATTTTTCTGATTTTCTTTCAAATGAGAAAAATGCTATTATTATAGTCACGTATTATCTTTGGTTGGTGGAAACCATCTAGTGCTGATTTCGTTTCGTCATATTTAGGAATAGTAATGGATGACATGTTTGTATTCAAACATCAAGACATGCCTGAATCGTGAACATGAGGCCTCGTTTTGTCATATTTAGGAATAGTAATGGATGACATGTTTGTATTCAAACATCAAGACATGCCCGAATTGTGAACATGAGGCCAAAGCATACGCGACTTCTGTAATAAAAAAAATTAAACTGTGCATCTTCGGTACATTTCTAGACGTTACATGGAGTTTAATTCTTCGTTTATACTGTGAGGTTTTATTTTGTATTTATCTAATGCCACATTGGTGCCATATTCTGATTTTAGTCTAAATTGCTCCCTATTTGGTTGTTTCAGCAATCTAGCGGCAATTCATTCATCAGTTCTGAAACAGGAATTCTGGTACGTTGTTGGAAATCCTTTCTTGTTTAAAGGTTTCTCTGTTGTGAGGTTAATGGCATGATCTGATCGTTTGACAGTGATAGTAATAAGTAATACCAATAAAAATTCCCGTAGCTCCGGAAAAAATCCCCCCACTGGCAACGGAAACCCATAAATCCAATCTGCTGAATAAGAAACAAAAACTGTTCATGAAATTCAGCATAGAACTAGGAATTGGGATCTTTGGTTATTCAAATTACAAAAATGCATATTACTTATCGCCATTTAATTTTTGTTTTTTCGTTTTCTTGTTGCAGTTTGTTTTTTTCACTGGTGGAATCGTTTTTCTTACGCTTATCGTGAACGGATCAACCACTCAATTTGTTTTACGTTTTCTCAATATGGATAAGTTGTCCACACCAAAGGTAAGATCTCTGCTAATTTGTAAAATGCTTCACATTCTATTGCTACGGGCTTTGTGTGGGTGATAAGCATGTGTCTGGATATAAGCTCATATACTCCTCCAAACCAACTTAGATTTATGGAATTGTAAAATCAACTACAAGAGATTCTTGAGAAAGCATTTAAGGAGTATGATAGAATTGCCATATGACTGGGCCCCTATTATGAAACCTAAATTAGGAATACATGTTAGAGGGTCTGTGTTAAGGTGGTTTGGACATGTCTATCACAGATGACAAATTGACCGATGAGGTAGTTAGGGGGGGTTAATATGGTTTTTTGAGGGTACCCTAACGGGAGGGGTAGACCAAAATTGACATTAGAGGTGCTAGTTCAAAGGATCTAGGTTTTTTAAATCTTATCTTACATGATGCCCTCGACAGAAAAATAACAATTGATTAAGACCTAAGGCTCTGTTTGGTTTGGTTTGAGGGTTTGTGTTGATGCACCACAGTGTAACTTATTGTTTATCTCACCAATTAAAATTCAAATGCCATTCGGATGTGCTCCTTTCGGTTTCATGGTTAGTTCTTTCTGTGCACCAATAGTCGGGCTATGCTAGTAGGATTACCTGATTTTGGAAGGTTGTCCATGAATATGTTCCTCTACAATCCCTTTCTATTTTCAACAACCTATCATTTCAATCCTTATACAGTAACCCTACAAAATCATCCCATTTGAAAATAGGCAAATGCTACAGACCGCCCAAAGGGCGTCGAATAGTAAGTCACATGCGCCCGTGCTTCTGACAATTACTCAGCCCGAATTCCCATACCAACTCTACTCGTTCTGGCACTTTAAACTCTGAGTAAGCGACAAAAATAACCTCCCAGTAGTGGGGCATTCTCAGACTCTCCCTCCCCCTCTCTCTCTCTCTCTGGTAAGACCCATTTCTCCCTTCACATATGAAGCACCGACACCTCTAGAGGTGGAGGTATCGCAGTGTTGGACACGTGGACACCGCAGGGATACCTCGGGGACACGTACGGGACACGCCACGTGGCGGTCCCATAATTTAATTTGAATTTTTCATGGGGACACGGCTGGGGACACGGCAGGGGCCAAACTGCAATTTTTTTTTAAAATTTGGGGGCCAAACTGTAATTTTTGAAAAAATTGGGGGTCAAACTGTAATTTTTTAAAAAAATTTGGGGCCAAATTATAATTTTTAAAAATTTCTGGGTGCTAAACAATAATAATTTATTTATTTATATAAATATATATATATATATGTATATATACACACACGTGGCGTGCCCCCGCCGTGTCCGTGTCTCCATTTTTTTAGAATTCCTGTGTCCCGGTGTCGGTTTCTGTGTCGGTGTCGGTGTCGGTGTCCGTGTCGGTGCATCATAGCCCTTCACAGTCTGTGATAAATGCTGACAGCTCTGGCCATTGTCCTGTCGCCCTTCCTCTTCCACGATCTTCTCATCCGCTCTTGTTCCCTCCATCCTCGGACCATTGGGAAGGTGTTGATGGTGGTCGGTGGTGACCGGCGTTCGAACTACCTATTTCTGATCTAAATGAAGAAATTTTTAGCCCATTTACACATCTTCATTTTCTTTTTACCCTTGGTCACACAATAACTTGTGTAGCCTCAGTGCCTAGTCATCTCCCGACCGGATTGGTCATACGGTTTGCAAGAGAGGTAAGTGGGTTAGGGGTCCTACTGATCTTAGTTTGCTATTATACCATCAGCAAATTTTTCTTGATGATTTCCATGTGGGAGAAATGCAAAATATTGTATATCCATTTCAATTGTATTTTGTGGTTTAGAATCACGAGTCTTTGTCAGGTATAAGCCAAGGTTGTGACCAAAACAGTTGATATATATATTTTTTTGTTGTAGATCAACCACAAACTGAATCTTCCAACATCAGCAACAATCACTGAAAACGCTTTAAAAACCACTATGGGACTTTGATTCTTGGTGAAATTGTTTAATCAGATGTACAGTCTTCGCAGAATTACTGGAGAAGACGGAGCCTTTGGGTTTTCGCTGCCAAAGAACATGAACAGTTTTTACATTCTAAACGGTTTTCTGGTTTGTTGGAGAACCTTTTTGACTTAAACCGTGGTTATGTTAATGTGCCCGATCAAAATAAAGAAGAAAAAAAGCGACGTGTGGATTTGTATTTTTGAACTGGATGTGTGAGATGAAGGGTAATATTGTCATCTCAGAAAGTTAAGAGAGAGAGTCTGACCATATATTGAAAGGACAATGAAATTTTACTTTTTTATTAATGAACTGACGTGAACCTGCAGGAATGAGTTACTTTTTCTCATATTTTTAAACGCCTATTGGGCGGTACTAAGAAAGACCCTTGAAACTATTGCTTTAGATTGCTGATAATTTGTTGATCTAGATAGTTGACGTCAGGTTCTGTTTGTTTTTTGTGATCCGCCTATTTGTGTGCATTTGTGTCGGTTGTGTCAGTAGGAGTGTAAATGAGCCGAGCTGAACCGAGCTTCGGCGAGCTCGAGTTTGGCTCATTTACTAAGCGAGCCTTAACGAGCCGAGCCCTTAATGAGCCAAACTTAGTCATTTACTAAACGAGCCTCTTTAATCGAGTCAAGCCTCCCTTAACGAGCCGAGCTTTTGTCGAACGAGCCGAGCTTCACTCGGAAACAAGCCGAACTTTTGTCGAACGAGCCTTAACGAGCCGAGCTCGCGAGCTGCTCGGTTTGTTTACAGCCCTAGTTGTGTGTGTTTATGTTTGTTTTGACCAGATTTTTTCTTTTCTGCTTCTGTATTCTATGGCAGAGGCGCATATTGGACTACACAAAATATGAAATGTTGAACAAAGCGCTAGAGGCTTTCGGTGATCTGGGAGATGATGAAGAACTAGGACCTGTTGACTGGCCTACTGTTAACAGATATATTACAAGCTTAAATGACGTTGAAGGGGAACGTGTGCACCCGCATAGTGTATCTGGAGATGATAATAAACTAGACTCTACGAACTTGAAGGATATACGAATACGCCTTCTAAATGGTAAATGCTTATTTATATTTCCCTTTCTATACCATGCCTGATAGCTTTTGTGCTGGTCTTACATTCCTGTTGTGTCTTTGGCCAAATTGGAAACCTCACGTTGAACTCCTCTGACTTTATCTCCTAACAATGCCCGATTGAACACTGTTGTTCAATGAGAAGCATATACTTTTACCTTTGTTGTCTGTCATCATCATTGACAAATCTGTAACCAAAAAACTATGGCACTCATGCGTCAATATAACCACCCTTCACTGATTCTCACTTTGTCTTATTCCTCAATTACTGCATTCGATAATCCTCCTATCAACAATTCGTGCAAGGAACTTTATGGGATATAACATATGGTAGGATAGTTTGAAGTTCTAAATCAACATCACTTTCGTTGAAGATCGATAATCGCATCAATAAAGAGCAGGGTAAGAGAAATTCTGTTTCTCAGAGCCAGAGAACTGCTATTGAGAAAGAAACAAAGAGAGAAAAAGTAGGTATAACAGCTTTTAAGACGCTATAATCTATTCAAAATTGGGTTTGTGGTATGCTTTGGTTAAAAGTAAAGGTTTAGGGTCCTAATGGTTAGAAGATTGTGTAGAGTATAAAGACAAAATGTTTTTATCATATGTGTTGATTTTAAGATGGCCAAGTTGTTTGGTTTGTAGAGAAGGTAGCTGGGGATAGATCTTTGAACAGCAGCTATTACAGCATGCATTTTCCTGAAGAACATTCTTTCAGAAAATTTCCACTCTACCAATCTCTCCAAGTACATCACAAACTAATCCTTTTTATGCAATGTCATTGCACTCATATACAATTTCTGCGATAAATCAGTGGTCCGTGAAGACACTTTCTGTCAGCACTCAGCATGATGACAGATTGATAAGTTAAACAGCTTAACATTCGTAGACATGTCTTCATTGACACTATTTTGCGGGTATTTGTCAAATAATAAATGCTTACAGTATCCCTCATCAATCTGTAATAATAATAATTACATAAAGGGAGAGCACAAGTTGGTGTTTCTCTTTTTTGAAGCCCTATCATTCTTTTTCCTTTGCAAATTTGATTGCATTTAGTATTGTATCGTGTTGGTTACAGTCGCATGGACCAAAACTGAGCAATTGACACTAAAAAACACATTGTTTCTAGATAGGAAGTTTCTAAATCGAATAAAAAGTTCTTTCTTGTGATGAAGATTTCCAACCATTAATTTCCATTTTTTAAGAATTTGTACAAATAAAAAAACAAAATTGTCTACTGTAGAATGGTTAAGAAAAATAACTGTAAGGGCATAATCGGCAATTCAACACCAAATAACTACCCAAGCCCACTATCTCTTCCACCAGTACTACAAAAGCTCAACCTCTCCTCCATGTAAATGAGAAGAGCTCTGTTGTTGGCGCATGGAAGAGAGGGCTTGCAATGATGGTGACTGGGCTTGAGAGTTTAAAGCAAACTGAGGGGGGAAAGAACCGACATTTGAAACTTGCTACTGTTGTGTAATGTCAGGTTCCTCCCCCACTGTATCTTGCTATCTTTTACCGCTACATAAACTCGACATCTTTCTCCATGCATATCAAAATATTTTTCCTGCTTTCCTTAATGAATCATCATGTTTCATCCAACAATTCAATGTGAGGTGCAAATGCTTGATGATTCACCTAGTGAATTTCTTCCATGCAATTGAAACTGTGTAAAGTGAAGAGGACATCTCGAAACAAATGGGTTTTACCGTATCTAATGTTTGTTAAATTGATTTGGATTATGTTGGTGTGCAGTTTTATTTTCATTTCTTAAAGCCCTATTACTTCTAAAAAGCTATTAGACCATGTGATATTTTGTCCTAATTTTGTCAGTCATCAAATCCTTTCTCCCGTTTAGTGTTTTAGACTTTCATTGTTCTTTTCTACCCCCATCCAATTTAAGTGTTCTCTTACCCGTTCATATAAATAATGTAGCAGTTATTAATTGCTTTTGATAATTCTGGTCATCCTACTATCTTTATTTCTTGTCATATCTTACTTTCTTGCTTAAGACTCCGTTTTTTAGGATATAACATATTTAAAAAAGCAACGACGTTAGCAAGGTAACCTATCTAGCTACAATATCTCATATCAACAATTGACTGGCATAATGACACTATGACATTGAATCTATTATGTATAATTTGTCACAGTACTGTACATATAGTGGTTCAGGAATTTATGTTGTTTATTTGTCACACAACATTAATTTGACATCACAAAAAATCAAACAATAATCCGGAAGCCATTATGCATATTTTGTTGAAATTTGACTTGCACGCGCATCACGTGAGCCCAACCTCTAGTATATTTGAAGGCTTTGAATGGTGAACTAGGAAAATGCATTTTTCATGGCTGTTTCGTTGTGAAAATATTGGGCATGGTGCTTTATAATCTTTTCGGAGCATGAAATAAGAATTGAGAGGATTTTTGATTGGTCAAAATGCTGCCGTAGAATATTTAAGAGTGGATAATTTGACAATTGATGCTGGTAGGGATCTCATTGGATTGTCGCCTTGCAAGTTGCCAAGCAAAAAACCACCATTAGTGCCTGACGGGTCGGTGATGACCGGGGAGGCACTCCGATGGTTAAGTAAGTCCCTAAAGGAGATGGAGAAATACAGAGCTCAAGTATTTAGTATAATGGTGCATTGTATCTCTTAGGGTTAGTCTCCTTTACCTTTTATAGGGATCTCCTGACTTAACCTCCAAGTAACCTCGTGCTAGGCACACCTAACCGCCTGGCGTAACATCATGGATGACGTACCGAGCACCAACGTTTTTATGCCCATTGCCCACATGCCTGAACGACCCTTCCGCCAAAGTTGCGAGTCTGCCAATCAATTCGGTTCTGTCCGGGCAACCAGATTAGTCATGTTGGGGCACTCATTCTCTTGTCCGTTACCAAGTGTTCTGGCCAAATGGCTAAACCCACCAGATATGGCAAGCCCATTGGGCCATACGGGTTCGGCCCACTGCATTTGCTAAGAAAGGGTAACCACACTCTTGATGTGCGAGCTGACAAATTTTCATTTAGTTGGGAAAACAATCGGGAACCAATGTGGTGAGATTGCGAATTGGTGATTTGATTTTGAGAGTGTACTCAAACTCAAAAAAAATGTTTTGTGAATGTTGAATGTGGAACCTTCGCAAGGAAATTAGAGGAATTAAAGTAAGGAACTACGTGTAACTTGGTCGTAGATTAATATTTGATACTCCCTCCGTCCCCATTCTCTAGTCCCTTTTGGGAGTCTCTGCCACTTTTCGATTGATTATTTCTTGCAATCTACAAACAAGATTCATATTATTTGTAGATTGCAAGATAAATTGTATTACCAATTAAAAGAGCTCATTGGGATCTATCAAACAAGATCCATATTGCATATAAATAGTATTTCCAATTAAAAGTTAAAATTAATTTTTTATCCGGTTAGAATAGGACGAGGGACTAAAGAATGGGGACGGAGGGAGTAATATATAGACGGTCTTGTGCGCTTTCAATTCCATGTATTTTTGAACTGGACACTCTTGCTCCAGTGTTGCGAAGTTGTGACTTTGGGTCACACATGTGGGCAAGTGGTAGAATTTATCCCAAATTGTTACTCATGACTTCCAAAGCTAGTAATTGGTTTTGAGTTGGATGCTTTAACGATCACAATCTGTGCAAAACATTTGCCAGAAGGATTGTGGTTTGGGTTAAAGACTTACTCAGAGAAAAGTAGGAAGATGAGAGGATTAAACTTTAGAGATTAGATGTAAGGAACGACCGCGAGTCCTCAAAATATGTTCTATTGAAAATGACCTAGTTTAGCACCCAACCATTGTTTGAACAAGTACACTGCTTAGCTAGTGTGCTGCTCTTATAATTTGAAGATATCATTTTATTCAGTAGTCTTATTTCCTAAAATAAGCACTTAGTGACTACATTACAGTTGTATGGTGCTTGAATATCTATAGTTTTAGTTGTTAATTTTGTTTGGAAGGTAATAATTTGAACCCTTTTCCTTTTTCATTCGCTGACTGATTAAGTGTTGATAATTTTCTGCTTAATTGTGGATAATTTTCTCCTTCGCGGTCAGAAAATGCATAGATTCTGCAAATTGATGATGTAAATTGTTGGCTCTTACCTTTAACATAGAGTGAAAAAAGCTTTACCCCTTCTTGCCTGGAGTTCGATAGCATTAGCCATCGTTCCTGCTCATGACTTCTTGAACATAGACTAGAAGAACTGGCTAAAGTGGTCTTCCTTGTTAGTACCTTAACTTTTAACTTACCTCTGGCTCTGGTCTTGTCCAAGTTTTGGACTTAATAACTTCTCCTACTAATACATGATAACATACTCCATCTAAGGTGTTCAAGCTGCTTATTGGGTAATGCTTGATGAGGGAAGGATAATGCAAACCACTGCAAATATCTTGATGCAATCCGTTGACGAAGCAATTGACTTGGTATCTCTCAAGCCTTTGTGCGACTGGAGAGGTTTAAAGGCTCATGTTCATTACCCACACCATTATAAGTTTCTCCAAACAAGAATTTGCCCACAAAAGCTGGTCACACATTTCATTGTGGAAAGGTTGGAATCTGCCTGTTACATTTGTGCTGCATTTCTCCGGGCCCATCGAATTGCGCGGCGGCAACTACATGACTTCATTGGTAAGAATTTTCTATGATGTTCTTTGGGTTTTTACCCCTTGGTCTTTTGAAGCGTCTTTTCACTTTTTAGTGGCACAGTTCTGTGAGAGACTAGATTTCTTCTTAAGTGTCTTCTTTCAAATAGTTGCAGCTTCTACGTATCCTACATTAGATCTTGAGCATGTTGGATGGAATAAGTATGTGAAGCATTTAACAGTAGTACACAAAGATGAAACTGGTTTCATGTGCTCCTGGGCGGTGTTGAATTTCAAATCTGTGCAGCTGTGCTCATCACAGGGGTTATATTGTAGTGAACTTAATTCTGGTTTTGTTAGAAGGGTATTGATTGTTGTGCTGATGCAGCCCTTATAAATAAATAAAAAAATATTTCTGAGCGATAGCTGCAATTTAGTCAGGCTCTCCACTATGGCAAGCCACTGAGTTGATTTTTCTTTCGTACTTTTATGTGTCTTTAGTTTCTGTCAAAACATGGTGGCCTCCAAGGAAGGTTTCTAACCATGCTGAGCTTCTGGGTTTGCCTCTTTTCATTTTTACTTGTACTTGTAACTTATCTGTTCCATATTGTTTTTTACTGTATTTCTTGCATTAAGAGAAAAGCTTCTGCATCAGGATGATAATCCAAATGCTTGCAAGTAGTCATGGCGTTATTACTGTTTAAGCAATTTCTAATGTCATCTATTGTTTGTACTGAATATGTGAATGTTGCCTATCCATTCTAAACGAGAACAAAAAAGTTACGACTTGGATCCTTTTAGTCCAGTTACCGGTCGTTAATATGTTTTCAAATTCTTTGTACTTTTGTTTAGAATAAGTACCGTGTTTTATGTAGATACTAATTGGATGGTAACGATGGCTAGCTTTTGCTTGTTCTGAAAATCGTATTACTCATAATCAGTTTGCATTGTCATTTGTCACCTCATCTTTGGAGACAATCTGTTGTTGGTAACTGATCATGCTTTTTGTCATTTTAGGTGATAGTGAGGTTTCATCTATGGTCATCAATGAAAGTGAGGTAGAAGGAGAGGAAGCAAGACAGTTCCTGGAAGAGGTCCGCGTTACATTTCCTCAGGTCTGTGTGTTAACTGCAAACACCCTTCAATGGATGTAACTTGTCCACCAATTGTACCAGACTCTTCTCCAGGCTGTACGTATGGTTGTGACTAATAACTTAGAGCATCCGCAATGGTAATAATCAAAACCAATAAACAAAATGTGCCACATCAGCATTTGATTATTCATTTAGTCCATAATCAAACTTAACAACCTCTACCTTCACATTAGTTATTTTTGCATTCCTAACCAAGAAAACCCTTCCACAATACACAATGCACATTTGTCCAATCGCAAACGAGTTTCAATCACGCACCTGAACACACCAAATTATTCGTCTCAGTGAGACGATTTCAAAACTGAAAAGCTGGTCGCCGGAAACATTTTCACACGCCCTCACATGCCTCCTAAAGAGGCTTTGGGTGATATCACACACCTTTACTTGATTTGGTGTGTTCGGCCTGTGGTGAGAGTGTATCTCACGCGTAGCCTCTTTAGGCGGCGCGTGAGCAGGTTTATGCCTTTCAGTTTTGGAAATGTCCTGCCGAGACGAATAATTTGTTGCGGTCGGGTGTGTGATTGGAACTTGTTTACGAAAAATTCAAATTTGGTTATTGGTAAAAGTTGTTAAGTTTGGTTATGGAATGTGTGGAATTTGGTTATTTGCTAAAAGGCTTGTAACTTTGCTTATTACAATGTGGGGTGTTTTTTGAGCATTCTTGTCAAGTTTGCTTATCTACACCCATTTACTTATCACAATGTGGATGCTCTTAGCCTCTTAGGGTATCGACAATGATATAATAAAAAATTGATAACTAAAAGTTGACACATCAGTTTTTGATTATTTATTTAAGAGATTGCTAAGATTAGCAATTTAGATGTCTACAATGGCATAATTAAAATTGGATAACCAAAACTGTTATATCATCTTTTCAAACTACAAAAAACTAAAAATTGTGAACAGTAGAAATAGTTTTGAAACTAATAAAAACTATTTACTAGAAATAGAAAATAGTTTTTGAAACTCTATTTTTTAAAAACTGTTTTCTAAAAAAAATTAATTTTTAAGTAAAATATATATTTTTTTGAAAAGAAAGAGAGTTAGAGAGAAGAGAGATGGAACATTTTTGTATAATGCTTGGTGTATTTGATTGAGAATATGTAGGGTCTATTAAATTTGGTTATTGCCAAAAGATTGCTAGTTTTGGTTATCCAAAATCCAAAATTTGATTATTTCTAAGGTGGTGGTTAAGTTTGATTATAGCATTGAAAGCCATATCTTGCACCAACATTGTTAACTTTAAAAACCTTTCACTTTTGATTATTGCATGGTGGATACTCTTATGCTTTACTTCTATTAGTTTTTTTTGTTTCCCCTTTTGAACATATTATGCTTTTCTTCTGGTAGTTTGGTAAGTTAAAATTGATAAAATATATTCCGAGGTATTTCTGACTGGAAACATTTTCAGGTTCTTCGCGTTGTGAAAACAAGGCAAGTAACATACTCTGTGCTTAACCATTTAAGTGAGTATGTCAAAAATCTTGAGAAGGTTGGTTTGCTGGAAGAAAAGGAGATGATTCATCTTCATGATGCTGTCCAGGTTCATTGAGAATTATTTTTGATACTAGTCCTTATGGTCTTCCCTTATGTACAATCTTAGGTTAGCATATTGAGTTTTTTTTTCCTTCCTGTAAATATACTCTCTCATTAGAAGCTCCAAACAAAGATACAACAACATCCAACAGGGCACAAACAAAACTATATCAGCAAACTCACTAAGGCATATGGGTGTTACAAAACTGACCAGGCCGAAAACCCCCGAAAAACCGACTGATCAGTTCGGTTTCCGGTCGGGGTGGTGGCGGAATTTTCCAGTCCGGGGTGGACCGAACCGAACCGATTTTGGTTCGGTCTAGGTTTTCTGGAATTCTGGACCGACCGAACAGAACTATTTATATATATATATATATATATTAAACGGAACTATTATATATATATATATATATAATTTGAATAAATCTTAAGACCATAAATTTCTTTTGTCTTTTAATCTCCATCGCCCACACAATCAAAACCCTACCTACCTCATCTCTAATTCCCCCCTCCTGGTCTAACTCTCACGGTCTCCCTTTCTCTCAGCCTCTCTCTCACAGATGGCAATCTCAGCCTCTCACCAACCACCACCCTTCTCTCTCATAGATCGAGTAAGAATTGTCTCTCACAGATCAGTGATTTCATCCTTTCTTAGCCGCCGGCCCGCCATCATCGAGTAAGTGCTCTCTCTCTCTCTGTGTACCTATTCATCTCTCTCTCTCTCTCTCTCTCTCCCTCTCTCTCTCTCTCTCTCTCTGTGTACCTGTTTGTATCTCTCTCTCTCTCTCTCTGTGTGTACCTGTTCGTATCTCTCTCTCTCTCAACTAGGCCCAATTCGGTCAGACCGAATTTCCTGACCTGACCGAATCCATCCAGAACCGAATTGGACCGATCTTAATAACGGTCGGGATGTCCTGGCATTTTCATCCCCGAACCGAATCGGTCTCCAAAATTGTTGGCCGAACTGACCAACCCCGAACCGATAACACCCTACTAAGGCACAAAGCCAGGAGCCGCCAAAGCAAAACAAAAAACTATACAGCTAGGAAAACTATCAACAAAACTAAAGAACCAATCACACTATATCAGCAATAGGCCTAAAAAAGGAAGAGGAATCCCCCAAGTTCTGCACAGAACTCCATTCTCCTGTGTAGATCTGATATTTCTCCAAGCCAAAATGGCATCTCTGATGTTGTTACAAATCCTGGAGCCCAAAGCAGAAGCCTCCAAAGCCTTGTGTTGAAAGATTTTCGAATTCCTCTCACACCAAATACCATAAACAGAAGCTGCTAGTGATAATTTGAGGACAGATTTCCTGAAATTCTTACCCATAGAGTGCAGCAAGAACCATTTCTTTTCCCCTTGAACTTGGTTTCTTCGTAAAATCTCCATCGAGATGACTCTAGAATAAAGGCAGTCAAAAAAATAAGTGATTATGGGACACAAGAGCCCCACCCTTGCATAAAACACAAGTTGCATTGTCCACCACTTTTCATTTCATCATTCTATCCTTAGAAGTAAGTTTGCATTGCATGGCCATCCATAAGATGAAAGCCCATTTAGGGACAGCTTTGGGAAACCAAACAATTTTGCACCATTCGTGGATTCCATTTGACACTCTAATGGCATCCCAATCAGATTTTAAAGAGTAATTACCATTTCGGGAAGGAATCAAAACCACACCATCCTCATTTTAGATATCAGGAAGGAAATCTGGAAGGGTGTTGTTTTAATCTCTTGAATATACCTGTTCCTTTGTCTAGGCCATGACCATGTTCCATCACAAATAATTGCGGTAAGTCAGTAACCCTTGCATGCAAAGATCTACCAATATTAGAACACACATTTTCCCCATACCTCTTGTACAAGTGCCCCAATGGGTGCTAGTTGTCGAGCCAAAGAGAGGTAGAGGCCCCATTCCCACTTTGTACCGAATCAAAGGTTGGCATATATCCCTGAACTGAAAGATTTTCCTTAGAGTTCATGACACATCTAATGGTAGTTACTAGTCCCATAGTCCAGAGATTATGATCCTTAATAATGTAAGAGTGAACCCATTTCACCCAAAGAGAGCTTTTTTGCTATGAGCCCATAGAATTTTAAGCATAGCAGCCACATTTCCTTCTCTCAGCTTCCTAAAACCCAACCCCCCTTCATCTTTTGGAGAGCAGACCTGACTCCATTTAAATTTTGCACATCTATGAAGCTTGCACTTGTGGCAGGTTCTTGAGTTGCAGCGGGTTGATTGAAGGCTGAATCTGTTGTTTGGAGTGGAAAAAGGTGTGTAGGGTGTTAAATTAACCCTCACACATAATCATATATTTATATAAAGAGATATTCGTTACACAAATGTAAATAAGCAATGTGGGACAATATACTAGTATTCCAACACTCCCCCTCAAGCTGGAGAATAGATATCACACAAACCCAGCTTGTCACATAACATCTCCAACCGGGGCTTAAATAATGACTTGGTGAATACGTCGGCCAATTGAGCACTTGTAGACACGAAGGGAGTTGTTATAATACCAGCAGTCAACTTCTCTATCACCAGATGACAATCAACTTCGATATGCTTAGTCCGCTCATGAAATACGGGATTGGATGCAATGTGAATTGCAGCTTGGTTATCACAATACAAATTCATAGGCAATTTGCACATTGAATCCTATTTCCTCAAGAAAAGACCGCACCCACACAATCTCACATGTGGTGTGAGCCATGGCCCTATATTCTGCCTCTGCACTAGACCGTGCAACCACGGTCTGTTTCTTACTTTTCCAATTAACAAGATTGCCACCAAGAAAAACACA
The DNA here is from genome assembly GCA_019656295.1 of Rhododendron mucronatum var. ripense. NCBI lineage: Eukaryota > Viridiplantae > Streptophyta > Magnoliopsida > Ericales > Ericaceae > Rhododendron > Rhododendron mucronatum. The sequence goes on along the minus strand of BPLT01000101.1, from coordinate 767,279 downwards.
ATATCCAGTGGTTGATCTCCTGTCAGATGGACCTCCTGCCCAATCAGAATCAGTGAAGGCCTCAATACGCAAATGACCATGAGCTCTATAAAATAGACCACGTCCAGGATGAGACTTGAGATACTTGACAATTCTAAGAACGGCCTCCCAGTGTGGCAAATGAAGAGCAGACATAAATTGACTCACAATACTCACTGCAAATGAAATATCAGGATGTGTAATAGTAAGATAATTCAGTTTACCAACGAAACGGCGATATTGATCAGGACTAGATAGTGCCTCCCCCAGATCAATGCATAGTTTGACATTGGGATCCATAGGGGTATCGACAAGTTTCGCCCCCAACAAACCAGTCTCTTCTAAGATATCCAGCACATATTTCTTCTGCGATAGACTAATACCATCTTTAGATCGTGCCACCTCGATACCTAAAAGATACCGCAATCTACCCAAGTCTTTAGTATGAAATTGACTCTGCAAAAAGACCTTCAATGCATCAATACCTTGCTGGTCGTCACCCGTAATAATAATATCATCGACATACACAATCGATAACACTTTGCCCCGAGTAGATGTGAGGAAGAAAACAGAATGATTAGACTGACATCGATTCATACCAAATTTCAAAACTGCATCACTGAACTTGCCAAACCAGGCCCTGGGAGACTGTTTAAGCCCGTAAAGAGCTTTACGAAGATGACATACCTGAGAACGCTCCCCCTGAGCAACAAACCCATGAGGTTGCTCCATATAAACCTCCTCAAGAAGGTCGCTATTGAAGAAAGCATTCTTGACATCCAATTGAAATAAGGGCCAGCCAAGATTGGCTGCAAGAGAAATAAGGAGGCGAACAGAACCAAGCTTCGCAACCGGGGAAAAGTTCTTAGCATAGTCAACACCATAAGTTTGAGTGTAGCCTTTAGCAACAAGGCGAGCTTTGTAACGCTCAACAGACCCATCAGGATGATATTTCACAGTGAATACCCAGCGGCACCCCACAGTGGATTTTCCAAAGGGTAGAGGAACTAACTCCCAAGTCCTATTATCATGGAGTGCAGAGATCTCCTTCTTCATAGCTGTCCGCCACTCAGAAATAGACAAGGCCTCCTGAACAATTTTAGGAACAAAGACAGAGGAAACAGAGGCAGTAAAAGCACGAAGGGAGTGGGACAGATGATCATAAGATACAAATTTAGCAATAGGATAAGAGATAGTACACGTGCGAATACTTTTATGAAGAGCAATAGGAGGAGAAGTAGGAGCAGCAGGGGCCAAAGGAGGTGGACTCAGATCTCGCAACGGAGAAGGCTCAGTGGTAGGCAGAGGTGGTGGTGGTGCAGCTTTGGCACGGCAAACATATACCTGCATCGTGGGGTGCTGCTTTTGGGGTTGCCCAGAAGGAACCAAAATATGCATGTACTCAGACTGATCTGCATGAGTGGAAGTCGGAAAATAGGGTACCGACTCATGAAACGTAACATCAGTACAGACAAACTCGCGATGCAGAGTGGGAGAATAACACTTATAACCTTTTTGAGTCTGAGAGTATGCCAGGAAGACACACTTGAGAGAACGGGGATCAAGTTTATCACGGCCGGGATCAAGGGCATGAACATAACACGTACATCCAAAAATTTTAAGAGGTAAAGAATATAAAGAACAACTAGGGTGCAAAATACTATAGGGAATCTGGCCCCAAGAACGCGAGAGGGCATGCGATTCACGAGATAGCCGGCAGTAAGGATGGCATCGCCCCAAAAGGATTTGGGAACCGTCCTCTGGATTAAAAGGGCTCGGGCAACGCCTGTCAAATGACGTAACTTGCGTTCGGCAACCCATTCTGTTGGGGAGTGCGAGAACACGAAGATTGATGAAGAATACCATGCTCATCAAAAAAAGCAGACAAAACATTATAGAAATATTCACCAGTATTATCAGAACGAAAAATACGAAGAGAAACATCAAACCGAGTCTTTATTTCTATATAAAAAGATTTCAAAATGGAGTACCAGTCTGACCGGTTTTTCATGAGATAAACATAAGTAAGCCTAGAATAGTTATCCACAAAAATAACAAAATACTGAAAATCACCACGTGATGACACGCACAGGATCCCAAATATCGGAGTGAACTAAATGAAAAGGACGAGACACACGACTCTCTACTCTAGGTGAAAAAGAAACACGATGGTGTTTATTGAACTCACAGACTTCACATGGCAAAGACCGAAGACTATGACATGACGGAACTAACTGTTGGAGAGTCTGAAGGGAGGGATGACCAAGACGGCAGTGATGGTCATAGGGAGATACGGAAGCCTGAAGAGCTACAGGAGGTTCGCCAATGTCAAAATAGTATAGACCACCACGTTCAACACCGCCACCAATCTTCTTCCCTGTCTGGAGATCCTGAAAAAGACAATAACCAGGAAAGAATGTAACTGAACAATTTAAGGATTGGGTAAGTTTACTAACAGACATAAGACTATGGGGAAAACGAGGAACATGTAAAACAAAATCTAAGGTAAGAGAAGAATGTAAAATAACAGAATCCAAACCAGCAATGTTAGAAGAAGAACAGTCAGCCAAGGCGGCATGAGAGGGCTGCACAAGAGGACAAGAACCAGAGAGGTGGATGGAGTCGCCGGTCATATGATCGGTAGCACCAGAATCAATAATCCACGGAGAATTAGAGGCTAGGCCAGCAAAGGTGGAGCCTTTCTGAGCGAACGTAGCAGTGGAGGAGGAGGGCACATGAGAAAGAGGCTGGGAAATCAGGCAATGATACTCATCCTCTGGAATAGTAACAACACGTGGGGCGGAGCTAGGAACGGTAACCTGATGAGCAGACGGGCGGCCATGAAGAATCCAACAAAAATCAACCGTATGATTAGTACCATGGCAATAGGTGCAGGAATGAGATCCACGACCACGGGCACGACTACTAGTACTAGAATCACGACCACGACTACTACTACCAGAATCACGGCCTAGTCCACGGCCAAGGGGGCCACGACTGCCTCCCCCTGAGCCACGGTCAAAACCATGATAAGAAGTACCACCACAAGGAACCGTGGTAACCAAAGCCGAGCGGGTAGCAGGGGTCAAATCAACAGCACTGGGGTCAGAAACAGAGGCCTGGCGGACGCGACTGAACACCTCACTGAGAGAAGGTAAATCTCTATCAGCCAAAAGATTAGACCGGATAGAATCATAGGCCGGCGAAGGTAACCCAAACAGAAAGTGAGCCACCTGCAAGCGCTCACGCTGACGCTCCATACCCTGAACATCGGAAGAAATTGGCTTACAAATGTTGAGCTCCTCACAAACTCCATAAAACTTGGCATAATACTCCTCCAAGGATAAGCTGCCAAGCTCGAGAGAAAAGAATTGTTGATGAAGAGCACAAGTCCGACGGAGATTATCAGCCCCAGAAAACATCTCCTTAACCTTCATCCATACTTTCTTCGCAGTAGATAAGAAAACCAAAGTATTCTTAATATTTTCCTCCATACTGTTCCAAAGCTCAACCCGAATCTTAGCATCCGCAGGAACCCAAGCAGCATAAGATGCGGCAGTCGCCGCGGGAGGGTCATCAACAAGGTAATGATATTCTGATTCCCCCACATAAAAGACCTCAACAGCCTTAGCCCAAACAGCATAATTTCGACCATTCAACAAGGTGGAGGTAATAGATGACCTCTCACGAGATCGAGAAGAACGACTAACAGCGGAAGTCACAGTACTACCTGTAGATAGAAAGATAGAAATAGATTCGGTGCAAGAGCCCATTGCAAATAGACCAAGTAACCCAAAAGAGATGGAGCAATCAATAAGAAATTAGGCCAATAACAGAGGCAGCCACGAACATCGACACGTCACGATGACCAGTAAACAAAAGCGAGAACACAAGCACATGAGGGCAAACAGAAGCTAAAATAACCAGCAACAGCAGGAGCAAAGGACTTGGAACAGTAACTACAGGAACAAGACCCCAAATCATGAGTCTAAGAGCCAAATCATGAATCCCAATTAAAAACCCAACTTATAGTAACATGGAATAGAGATCAGTCCACTGATGTGCCGAACAAGAGCAGAATAGACAAAAGAAGAGCAGTAGCAGTAGCAGTAGCCAGAGAGTACCGACGAGTTTGCCGGAGACTGGGGACGGGCGGCGAGGGTCGCCGGAGGTCCAGGAAGGTCGCCGGAGGATGGCGAGCAGGTGGCGGGGACCGGCGAAGACTGGGTATGGCGGAAGAGGGTCGCCGGAGGACGGGCGAGAGCTGGGTAGGTCGGAGGAGGGGCACCGGAGGATTGGCGAGGGCTGGGTAGGGCAGAGGAGGGTGCCGGAGGCTGGGGTAACGGCGGCGATGGGCGACGGGCCCTGGGTGGGCATGTACAGGGGTCGACGGCACAAGACTGGGTACGAGAAGGGTTTTCAGGACTGGGAGGTGGAGGATTTGGGGCTGGAGAGGACTGCCGAGGGTGGGGTTGGCGGCTATGGTGGCTGGCGGCACTGATGGAAGGCTGGGGATGGCTGGCGGCTATGGTGGCTGCTGTCGAAGGTGAGGGTTTAGGGTTTCAAGGGCGGTTTAAGAACCCGCTCTGATACCATGTTGTTTGGAGTGGAAAAAGGTGTGTAGGGTGTTAAATTAACCCTCACACATAATCATATATTTATATAAAGAGATATTCGTTACACAAATGTAAATAAGCAATGTGGGACAATATACTAGTATTCCAACAGCATCTAGGGTAGCTTCTTGAGTAGTATTTCGGGCAGTTTCTTGACTTGCAACGGGTTGAGTGAAGCTTGCATCTAGGGCAGTTTCTTGAGTCGCATTTTGGACAGTTTCTTGATTTGCAGGGGACTGGTTGAAGCTTGCATCCTAAGAAGCACAGATACGGATACGGGATACGGATACGCGGATACGTGATTTTCTAAAAAGAAGGATACGATACGTTGAATATAAAAGTAAATAAAATATCTATTATATATATAATTCCAAAAATTTCATTAATGATTAAAGTTTTCCATTACACAAGTTCACCATTTCACATGCCAAAAGAGATATATTTACATACACACAACGAGAGAGAGACGATACGAGAGACTTACAAGGTTGTCGAGAGAGGATATTGTTGGTGTGTTTCTAGTGTCGTTTGGTGGGGGAAAAAGAAAAATATAGTCCGACTTACAATTTTAACCCATATATATATATATTAAGTAATAACATATTTACCCTCACGCATATCCAACACGTATCCGCGCGTATCCAAAACGTGTCAGGATAAAAAAAAAATTTATAAAAGGAGGATACTTTAAAAAAAAAAAAACATATCGGATACGTGTCCGGAGCGTATCCGAGAGTATCCGCGCGAATCCCAAATGTATCGGGATACCAAAAATAATTCTAAAAGCTGGATACTTTATAAAAGCGTATTGGATATGTATCTGGAGAGTATCCGAGAGTATCATTATCCGATACGGATACGATACGTGATACGGAGGCCAAAATAGAGTATCCGTGCTTCATAGCTTGCATCTTGGGCAGTTTCTTGAGTCGCATTTTGGACTCAAGAAAGTAGTCGCATTTCGGACTCAAGAAATTGCCCTGGATGCAAGGCTTCAATCAACCCGCTGCAAGTGAAGAAACTGTCTGAAATGCGACTCAAGAAACAGCCCTAGATGCAAGCTTCACTCAACCAGTTTAAGTCAAGAAACTATCTGCAATGCTACTCATAAAACTGCTTACTCAAGAACCTGCCACAAATGCAAGTTTCACTCAACCTTGGGCTCTTCGTTTAAGGGCAAGGGATAGGTCTGTTTCAATGACTTGTGATTTTTGTTTTCCCCAGAGATAGTTTGCATGAAATTAGAAGCCAAATAGCATATTGAGTTTGTATTCCATTTCTTTTGCAGACTGATTTGAAAAAGCTCCTAAGGAATCCTCCATTAGTGAAGATTCCAAAGATACATGACTTGGTTAGTTCTCATCCTTTGTTGGGAGCACTTCCTTCTTCTGTTCGTGAACCACTTGCAAGTTCTACCAAAGAGATAATGAAACTACGAGGCGTGACACTATATAAAGAGGGTTCCAAGCCAAATGGAATTTGGCTCATTTCGAATGGAGTAGCAAAGGTAAAACAATTTGCATTCGTCAATTAGAGTTTTGAGTGAAACATCTATTGCAATCAAGATCTCGGACTAGAAATTTTGAATGTGAATTTGTCACAAATGAGAGTTTCTGTTTGGCAGTGGACAAGTAGGAGTTTAAGGAATAAGCACTCATTGCACCCAACATTTACCCATGGAAGTACTCTGGGCCTGTATGAAGTTTTGAATGGCAAGCCATATATCTGTGATATGATCGCTGATTCTGTTGTACTTTGTTTCTTCGTTGATGCTGAAAAGATACTTACATTGCTCAGATCTGATCCAGCAGTCGAGGATTTTTTGTGGCAGGTACGATCCTATTCAGAAGAGTTTGAGACTATCTCTCTTGTTGGAAGACCGGTTCTTGACTTTAATCACCGTATAAATTTTGCAGCCTCATTCTTTTAACATGTGACCCATAAGCACACAAACTTGGTATAATTCATTGGTCCCGAGCTCTAAGTGTCGTAGTTCATACACACACAATGTTATGTCTAGATTCGTTCTGCAATTTAAGTGTTGCAACGAGGTCAACAATAGGAAATTTTGTCTGTTGATCATCTAAAGGCAAAATAGTTTTATTTTCATTTTTTTCCTGTAGAAATCATGTTAATTTAGAATGGCTATTGAAGTCGCATATCCCTCGAATAGATGGTCCACAGAATGAGTCATGCAACTTGTTTTCTGTTTTCGATTCGTGTTTAGTTTTCTCCTTTCTTCTCGTGGCAGGAAAGTGCTATTATTCTTGCCAAACTCTTGCTTCCTCAATTTTTTGAGAAAATGGCTATGCAAGACTTGAGAGTTCTTGTCGCAGAGCGGTCAATCATGACTATACACATAAGGGGAGAATATATAGAAATACATCATCATTCCATTGGCTTTCTATTGGAAGGATTTGTGAAAACACAAGGTGCCCAAGAAGAACTGATTATATCTCCTGCTGCATTACTACCTTCACTTGGCGATCGAAGCTTCCAAGGATCAGAAACCTCAGGTAATTGAAACTTATTTAGCATCCCCTTGGATTGGCGTGTGGTATTTCATTTTTTATTTATGTACTGTTTTCCATAATGGGTGTAATAACATGTGGGTGCTTAGTGTGGTACTTCTTGTTTCTGTTGCATGTGCGGTTCTAAGTTCTAACGTTCTTGTTTTGTGTTCACCATTAGCTTATTGTTTGCAGCGGTAATTAACATTTCCGTGTTGGTTGGGTTTTGTGTTCACTTGGATGGATCTAAACAGAGTTTTGGTCCTTGCTTCTGCTGCAAGTATTTTGTTTTTATTACTACTAGTATGTGGTACCTTTTTTTTTTATTCTGGTTGTGTGCACTTGATACGGGGTGATCCTCAGACCAGAGTTTGTTCTTGTTTCTGCTGCAAGATTAGTCTCACTATCATAGGCTTATAGCTATTGTGGCCTTTTCATTTGGCTCACTCAACATGTTATCCAGAAGTGAGAGTCTAAAGAATTTACGACATGGCATTGATGAATCTCTAGTGCTGTTAACTCAAAAGGATATTTAGAACCAAGTCTAAAGACATTTTCGACATGAGCTCAATGAAAAAAGAAGCTTCTTTAGTTTCTTGTAAAGAGGTTCAACCACTGAAAAGGTGAATAGTATTGTATGTACTTGGCACAAAAAAGAGACAGAATAGTATTGTATGTACCAGTTGGATGGTGCTGCAAGAACAACGGAATTTCCTACAGAGAACTAGGTTTAAGATGCAAAGAAAATGTATGCTTTCTTTGAAGTTATTGCAGATAAGGTCTTTAAAGAGTGTAATGTAGAATAGAACCACGTAGCCAATAGGACTTAAGTTAGCATGTCAAAGACGTTCAAAGAACTTGATTTCTGTCAAGGTCCTATTTAGCTCCTGTATGTATGCACGTAAATATGTATAGGTATGTATTTATAAGTGAAGGCCGAATATCTGACCCTCCCTAGGCCCCACAATGTTGGAGCTCACTGCACTGACTAGGTCTATCCTTATGAGGACCAGCAAACGTCATTGATTTTCTTTGTCTGGAAATTAAACTAATTTGTCTGCTGGACTTCCGGTAGTAGATGTTCTTCCATACTTTGTGGGCCTGATACTAAAATCTGCTGAACAGAATTGATCCCCACTATCTGCTGTAACAAGTTACCAAACCAAGCTTTAAGTCCTAATCAATTGAGGTCTGCGTCCTGTTTTCTTTAATCACTTTGTTAGAATACTATTAGTCTTAGTCCCACATTGCTTAGTCAAGTATTGTAACTATGTCTCTCATATTATAAACAATAGTTGTGTTAGGGTTAGTTAACACCCTATACACTTTCTCTTATCTCTGATAACATGGTATCAGAGCCCCCACCTTAATCCTAATTCTACACCACCACATCCCCACCACAGAAAACCCTAAATCTGTCACCTACCACCACCAATTAACCTACCGTAACACCAAATCACCATCATCTCCCTTAACCGAACCCACCAGTACATTATAACCCTAAATCAACCCTCACCAGCCCTCCTAAACCTTAAAACTGAACCCTAAAATCCCGAAATCAACCTTCAACACCATAGAAAACCCCCTAAATCTGCTCGAAATCAGTCGATTTATGCTCGAAATAGTCTGAATAGTGTTCGACATTCATACCCAGTGCTTGAAATCGTGATTGGTTGACCACACAGTGCTCGAAACCTAACCCAGTTGCCGATAGTCCATGATCACACTCGAAGCCCTAGTTCTGGACCAGATTGTGTTGAATCAGACCTCGTCAGTCAGTCTCAATTTCTGTCTCGTCAGTCTCAATTTCTCGATCTGCGGCATAGATTTTTTGTTCATGTTGAGACTCCGATTGTCGTTAGTGGTATTGACTCTGCTGCTCAGATTGTGTTGCTTCTGAAATTGGATGTTGCATGTCTACTTCTCCTCTCAATTTGTTGCTGGTTCTAGTATGAAAATTTGGGTTGTTGGGGTATGCGATGTTGGTATTCGTATGGTGTCAATATTGATGTTGCTCTTATCAGAAGTTTTGGAAGCTGCTCTTATCAGTAATTATTCTGTTGGTAAGTCATTTTGCCATGCCTAAGACTGTTCCATGCATGTGGCTTGTGGTTACTGGATAGTTGTTGATTTCCTGTTAGTTGGCAGCCATTGTTGCTCGGTTGTATTTCTTGGCTGGTTGTTGATGTTACTTTCTTCTTGCTACCATTTGGTTTGATGCGGTGCCATGTTTATGATTGTTTGGTCTATTCGGCGCTCCGTTGTCCTCTTAGTTACAGGTGTTGGTGATTTGTTGGGCAACTTTCATCTTCGGTTTGGTTGTTCGTTGTTGGTTGTTGACTTCGTGGTAAACACGGTTGATTGGTTGGTGGGTTGATCTATTGGTTGATTAGTTATCGCAATGGAATCTAATCTTGCTTCCGCTTTTTTCTGGTGGTTTTAGTTCTGTATCTAGTCCTGGCCGCGGTCGCGATTCTGGATTCAGTAGTCATGGACAAGGCCGTGGTTCCAAATTGTGCACATATTGTGGAGGCACAAATCAGTGGAGTATTGTTATGATCTTTATGGTTTTCCTCAGGCTGGTTAGGTTACTTCTAAAAATATTAGGTCGCTTACTCATTATGCCGACACCATGGTTACTATTTCTGCCAAAGAGTATCAACGCCCTGTGTCGAATTGGCCTTTCATCTATGGGTTTGTACGCTATCTCAGACAAGTTCTTCTGGTACTTGTAGTGCATCTTTCCGTTCTTCTATTCATTGGGTTATTGATTCGGATGCATCTGATCATATGATTGGTACTTATACTATTCTTTCTGGTCATCAGTCTATTCCTAAACGATCTCGTGTTATGGGTCTACCACTGATATTACAGGTTTAGGTTCTGTGTTTGTTACTTCTCCTCTAACTTAGGATTCTGTATTCCATGTTCCTCGTTTTCCATTAAATCTTATATCCGTTAGTAAACTTACCAAGTCTTTAAATTGCTCTGTCACGTTCTTTCCTAATGGTTATGTGTTTCAGGATCTTAAGACAGGGAGGAAAATTGGTGGTGGTACTGAACTTGGTGGCTTGTATTACTTTACCGACGATATTCACCCAAGCTCTGTTGCCTTTCAATCTTCAGTGTCACCCTATGAACATCATTGTCGTCTTGGTCACCCATCCCTTCAGAATCTTAAACAGCTGGAACCTTCATGTTGTCATGTTAATATTCTACCCGTGAAGTCTGTGGATTTAGTAAGCATCATAGAGTGTCTTTTCATCCTAGGGTTGAGAGTCATGTGTCCCGTTCTTTTCACTTCATTCTGATATTTGTTGTCGTATGCGTATTCCTAATGTTTTTGGCTTTCAGTGTTATGTTAATTTTTGTCGATGATTACTCTCGTGTCACATTTTTATCTCATGAAAGAGCGGTCAGAGTTGTCTTTTGTTTGTGTTGATGTCAATTCGATGTATTTTCGTAGGGTACTCGAGTACTCAGAAAGGGTATAAATGTTGCTCACCATCTCTATGTCGTCATTTTTGTGCTGATGTCACGTTTAATGAGTTATTGCCCTTGTACTCTGGTCACCATACTCCAGTTGACCTTCTTGAGACTGAGTCTGTGTTTTCTATTTATGTACCATTTGGTCCTCCCTTGCAGGTCTATGTTCGTCGGGATAAATTATTAACAGCCCCACAAGTACCCGCCACCACGCCTCCTCTGTCCCAAGATCTGGTTGCACGTTCACCCCCATCTCCACCTCCACCACCACCACCACCTCTATCTTCACCTGGTCTTTTCTATAGCTCTTTGCAAAGGCATTCGGTCTTGCACTTCTCACCCTATTGATCGGTTTGTTTTCTATGCCCGCTTGTCTCCGTCCCTTCGTACTTTTACTACTTCTGTTTTGTCTATTTTTGTTCCTTCAGAAGGCCTTATCTGTTTCTGAGTGGCAGACAGCTATAAAGGCTGAGATGTCTGCTCTCCATGACAATGGCACTTGGGAGTTGGTTTCTCTTCTGCGAGGAAAGTCTACTGTTGGTTGTCGATGGGTCTTTATGGTCAAATATCATCCTGATGGATTTGTTGAGCATTACAAAGCTTGTCTTGTTGCTAAGGGATATACTCAGATGTATGGTGTTGATTATGCTGAAACTTTTTTTCCAGTTGCCAAGCTTGGTTCTGTCCACCTTTTTATCTCCCTTGCAGTCAATCTTGGTTGGCCTTTATTCCAGTTGGATGTTAAAAATGCATTTCTTCATGGGGATCTCCAGTAGGAAGTTTATATGGAGTAACCATCTAGGTTTTTTGCTTGGGTGGGGGGGGGGGGGGGGGGGGGGGGGGAGCGCAATTAGGTATGTCGTTTTCGCAAAGCACTATATGGTCTTAAGCAGTCTCCTTGGGCTTGATTTGGCAAGTTAAGCGATGCAATTTTGAAATTTGAGATGAGTCACTGTCAGTCTGATCATTCAGTTTTCTCGCATACATTTGACCAAGGGAAAATATTATTGATTGTATACGTGGATGGCGATGATAAAAGATGTATTGATGAGCTGAAGATATTTTTGCAGAGTCAGTTTCATACTAAAGACCTGGGAAGGTTGCGATATTTTTTTGGTATTGGAGTGGCACGATCTAAGGTTGACATTAGTTTATCCCAGAGAAAATATGTGTTGGATATTGTAGATGAGACTGGGTTATTGGTGTCGAAGCCTATCGATACTCCTATGGATCCTAATGTCAAACTGTGCGTTGATCAGGGGGAGCTGCTTTCTAGCCCTGACCAATATTGTTGCTTGGTTGGTAAATTGAAATATCTTATTATTACACGTCCAGATATCTCGTTCACAGTTAGTGTTGTGAGTCAGTTTATGTCTGCTTCTCGTGTTCCATATTGGGAGACTGTTCTGAGAATTGTAAAGTATCTCAAAACTCATCCTGGTGGTGGTTTGTTATATTGAGCTAATGGACACTTAAGCGTTGAGGTATTCACTGATTTTGATTGGGCAGGAGGACCATTCGATAGGAGATCCTCTATTGGATATTGTGTTTTCCTTGGTGGAAATTTTATTAATTGGAAGAGTAAGAAGCAGGCCGTGGCTGCACGATCTAGTGTTGAAGCAGAGTGTAGAGCAATGACGCATACAACGTGTGAGATTGTTTGATTGCGATCGTCTCTCAAGGAGATAGGATTCAGTGTGCAGTTACCTATACCTCTATACTGTGATAACCAAGCTGCTATTCAAATTGCATCTAATCCGGTATTTCATGAGAGGATCAAGCATATTGAATTTGATTGCAATCTAGTGCGTAAGAAGTTAACTAGTGGTGTGATAGTTACTCCGTTTGTGTCTACAGGAGCTCAATTGGCAGATATGTTTACTAAGTCGTTGTTCAAGCCATGGTTAGAGTCGTCGTGTACTAAGCTGGGAAAAAACCAATAGGAAGAGGGGTCCTATCTTTAGCTGAAATAAAATCATAAAAACCTTTACAGCCCATAGGAAAACCAATAGGAAGCGGGGTCCTATCTTTAGCGGAAAAAAAACACCCTTGTACATAGGGAACCCCAAAACCAATAGGAAGCGGGGTCCTATCTTTAGCTGAAATAAAATCATAAAAACCTTTACAGCCCATAGGAAAACCAATAGGAAGCGGGGTCCTATCTTTAGCTGAAAAAAAACACCCTTGTACATAGGGAACCCCAAAACCAATAGGAAGCGGGGTCCTATCTTTAGCGGTAAAAAAAGGTACAGCAAGTTACAGCCCAATAGGGAAGCGGATCCTATCTTTAGCTGTAACAAAAGGTTGTTTAGGATTCATGACATAATCGGAAGTTGAAGGATGAGATGTAAAATTGGAGTTTATACATTCCACGGTTCCTGTACAGACATGTACTAATGCCTCCCTCTGTAATTTGCTCCTCTTCATTTTAAGATGAAATGTTTTCCCCAATGTAGGAAAACAGCCCCTCCGAAATGGTTCGACATGTCTTAAAGTGAGAAGGGAGTGAAATGCCAGGGTTTGGCAACATGATCCACTAGTACAGGAATCGCCTTGGAAGGTCCTAAAGCTTTGAGTGCTCGGAGAGAAAAAGCTCCACTTGAAAATTAGGGGCGTGGCCTGTGTCCAAGAGGAAACTCCTGGTTCCCGTGCTATATCTGTTAAATCAGATTGTAAAGTGATACTTCAGTGTGTCCTAGCTACTTAAAAAAGGGTCTGACGCTTAGTTTTTTTCCGAGGCTTGATCACTAGGGATTTAAAATGACCACTAGGGCCCGATACTACAAACTCTATTGGGGTAATCCAACCGAGAAGGGAAAAACACATAGGATTTCTTCTATTTGACCCACAACGGTCGTGATAGGTTGACAATTGTCGTCAGCTAGGATTATCTCAATTTTAATCGAGACGAATAATAGAAAATAGAACAGAAAGTCTAAAATGAGAACAATGATCAATTTCTTTGGTAGTTACAGTCAAACTACAGGTCGTGTGCCGGACCTTAATGAAAGGCTTTTACCTGAAATGAAAGCCTGCTTGACCTGCCCATATTCTACGAATACAGTTGGCTTAGGTCATGGTAAAGCTACTATATTTCACTATTTGACAGTACAGAGGTATTCTATCATGGCAATGGCAGAGAAGAAGATGAATTGGCCACTAACATGTATTCCTGAATATACTACTATGTTTGTTATAACTTATTCTAAGAAAGCTGATAGTGATGAACTTGCTAATGGGAAGAAGGAGGAACAGCATAAGAACGGAGACAATGAGGAGTCTACTACAGGTAAAAAGGGTAGAAAACGTAAATATTCATCCTTCTTAAAGAAATATATACGAAGGGTAAAGAACAGGACTCCCAATGAAGGATTGATTACAGTCTCAGCTGATTTCAAGGAACCTTACCCGCTATGTACCGCATATGAACGTATAGCGTCCCTCATTTTGCATTTAGTCATAACCTATGTTTACAATAATTTTACTTGGAAGAGGGCCATGTTTACTATTGGATATAAAATACGAGTTGAAAGTGGGGAAGTAAGCTTTACTATAGGTACGGCAATACACTTGAATAGATCCGATTCTAGTGGGAATGCTCTTCCTAATAAGGAGGTTTTCAATCAAATTTGGGAATTAATAGTTAAGGAAGGAGAGATTTACCGTGATAATGAGATCCTTGGTGTTTTTTTTCGAGTCTATATAGAGAAAAGAAGAAAGAAGAATAAGAAGAAACGCCTTAGCGCCTATGAGGTGGATAGCTATATTAATAGACTAGTTCTATTAGAAAATTCTATGAGGGATATCGGAAAAACTTCTGGTAAAGTATCTATGCTAAGGCAAAGGGATTCAAAATCGCTCTATATAACAGGATTGAAACCTCATACTACGGAGCTGAAGCCTTTCATTGTAGCTGATCTGGAAACAGTTCTAGTAGAAAGTCAAAATGATGATGATTATCATGTTCCTTACGCTGCCGGTCTATTACCGGTTCATCCCGGTGAGGATGTTGAGTCCAAGCCTAATAGGGAATTTTCTCTCTATTTCAGTGAAGATATAATAAATAATAGTGATTTTGAGGATCGCAGTAAGCTTATAATGACCCACTTTCTAAAACGTTTAGAAGTTTTAGTGCGGGAACGGAAGATAAAAACTGTTTACTTACATAACTTAGGTCGATTCGATGGTTTACTGATGATGAAATTTCTAATTTCTCTTGAAAATTACACCTTCGAAAGTCTGGTCCGGAATAATATAATAGACGAAATCAGGTTGTATCCTAAACTAGATCCGCTGGAAAGGAAAAAGGGGGATAAAAGAACACTCCTGTTTCGTATAAGGGATTCATACCTTTTACTCCCTGCGAGTTTAGCGATTTTGTCTAAGACTTTATGTCCGGAATTGGGTTCAAAAGGTGATATCAATCATAAGGAAGTGGTTGTCAGTAATCTGCAAGAAAAGCGTGCTGATTTGATGGTCTATCTGAAACAAGATATTCGTCTCTTAGGTGGTATTTTAGTAGCAGCTCAAAAGCTCTTTTTCAATACCTATGGTGTTGATATTGTTGATTGTATGACCACTTCATCGCTTTCTTTGAGGATCTTCCGTATGAGGTATTTTGATGCGGATAGTTTTCCAATTCCTCGATCTGCTAGTAATAATGTGGATAGTTTCATTCAACGTGCTTACTATGGAGGCCATGCAGAAGCCTATATCCCTAAAGGTACTAATTTGTATTATTATGACGTGAACTCTTTATATCCATATGTCATGCAAAATTTTGATATGCCTGCCGGTCACCCTATATGGTATCGGAGTTTTTATGGTATGGATTTGTCTGATATGTATGGTTTTATTGAGGCCTTAGTACGATCTCCTGAAGGTCTTAATCGCCCCTTCTTGCCGTATAGGAGTCAGTCTTCCAATCTTTTACTATTCCCGACTGGTGAGTTCAATGGTGTGTTTTTTAGTGAGGAATTGAAGTTTGCGAAGAAGTTGGGTTACAAGATATTACCTATAAGGGGGTACTTGTTTGATAGGAAGCCTAGTCCTTTCAAGAAGTTTGTGGACGAAGTCTCCGCCCTAAGAGTGAAGGCTAAAAAGGTCGGTGATGAAGGTATGTCTTATTGTTACAAGTTAATAATGAATTCTCTCTACGGGCGATTTGGGATCAATCCTGAATGTACTAATACCGAGATCTGTACCCCTGAAAGACATGCTTATTTACAATCCCAAGCAGACAATAGTATGAACGTTATCAAACTAGTCCGGTCTGATCGTATAGAGATAAAAAGATCAAATAATAAAAAGAAAGTCGTCTACGTGGTATCATATGTGATAAATCGAAAAAACTTGGAAGAATGGATTCCCCCGACTATATCAGCAGTTCAATTGTCTGCTGCAATTACAGCTTGTTCTCGGATCCACATGTACCCTTTTATTTCCAGAGATGATTGTTACTACACAGATACAGACTCCGTTATTCTAGGAAATCCTCTTCCTGCTGATCATGTATCTTCCACTGAATTGGGTAAGTGGAAGTTGGAGCATGAAATCACGGAAGGTTACTTCTTAGCTCCGAAGACTTATTCCTTTTTGACGAAAGATGGCAAAGAAATTGCAAAGCAAAAAGGTAAGGCTAAAAACTATGTTTGTTATAAATGGTTTGCTAATCAATACCGAGATCCGGCACTAGTAACGAAGATAAAGCATGAAGCAGAGTTCGATAGAAATTGGAAAAAGCTTAACATTATAAAAAAAGTATGTGATCTCAAGCTTCAACGCAACCCAGAAAGTAAAAGGGATGTTGTCTATGAGCAAGGGGAATGGATTGGTATGAAACCAAAGCATGTCTTTGATTACGAGGTAAATGATATCTATCATCTCAAATTAGATGTTAGCATCTTGGAGGAAGATATTGAGAAACTGAAAAATCAAAAAGATCCTACCTTGGTTATTCCTCTTCAGAAAGCTCTTGATAATATTAAGGCGAAACTGGATGATGAGAAAAAAGCTAAGGGGGTAAAACAAGAGTTGATGCCAACGGAAGATGAAGACCCGTGGTTGTTGTGAGTTACTGAAGGAGAGATGAATGAACGATTGCTACTTATAGATGCATATGAACCGTGGTGGCGACCTGAACAAGAAAGTTTGATACCAATGGAATCCAAAGCGCAGTTATTAGAGCTACTGACTCCGGACCAAAAGACCGAGGCTATGATTCATAAGATAGAGGATAAGAAGTCGAAGGATAAGGGAAAGAGTAAGAAGGAGAAGCCGAAGGGTATGGGTCACAGTAGGAAGAAGATGAAGAAGAAGAGTAACGCTAAGTAAAGCGTTGAAGATCCATAGTAGATAGTACCGGCAGACACTTGAAGTACGATGGTACAGAATCGTTGGCACGATTGGAACTGAATCGAGATGCGATAGAATGGAAAGGTCAAGGACAGACTGATCAATGATCTTGCGGTGCCGCTATTTCTCTCCCTCCAGATTACATACACAGTTGTAGTGAACACCAGCCTCTTTAGAATGGATTGGAGAGACTTACCTCTGAGTTCAGTAGCCAAGAATTCCACCCAACCAAACCAGTTGTTTGCACTCCATTGTACATTAGCCCATATAACGACTTCTTCAAACGACAAACTAACTCTGACTACCCCTGAGCAACAAACCCTGGAGGTTGCTCCATATAAACCTCCTCCTGTAGGTCACCATGTAAAAACGCATTCTTGACATCCAACTGATGTAGAGGCCTATCAAATGTGGCAGCAAGGGAGATGAAAAGTAGAACAGAAGCAATCTTTGCCACTGGAGAAAACGTCTCTGAGTAGTCAAGACCATAAATTTTTGTATACCCCTTTGCTTTGCCACAAGACGAGCTTTCAATCTATCAACAGTACCATCAGAATGAACCTTAACAGCATACACCCACCTACAACTGATTTGCCCGGAGGAAGAGAGACTAAGTCCCAAGTATCATTTTGCTTCAAGGCAAGCATTTCTTCTTCCATTGCACGTTTCCAACCAGAATGAGATAAGGCCTCTGTAACAGATTTATGCAAAGGAATAGAAGACAATGTGGCAACAAACGAGAGATAGGAAGGAGATAAATGATCATAGGATACAAAGTTCGAAATAGGATCTTTGCCGGATCGAACTCCCTTCCGGGGTCACGAGGCAAGCCATTGGCAAGAGTAGTTCCGCATTTCCGTCTAATCATGTCTAGTCCTTGACTAATAGGGGGGCTTGAAGGGAATAAAGCTTTTCAAAGCTAGCCCGCAGATTGAACTCTATCCGGAGCTTTTCAAGATTCAGATGTTAGATTGGATTTCTCTCTGGGAGGATACGCTCTTTCGGCTAAGTAGTTCTTCTCCTAGGGACTACAGCTCTTTATTTGCCTCTAGCTCCTCTTCCTCCGGGAGGGTAAGTCATCAAATTCAGAAGTAAACTCAAACTTGATCAAGTAGAAGTGGAATTCTGCCTTGACTAAAGTCAGATGTGTCTGTGAAGAAAGAGGCTAAGCCAAACAGATCCTAGGTGGTTGGATTTGATTGTATTGCTATTCCATTGCCTTAGTTGCTATTGTTTTGGACTTTCTGTGTCTGGACTCATAACAATCTTAAACTAAAGATTTAAAGCCCTTGGCTGGTCTCTGCTCGAATCCATCTTTCTATTGATCGAATGAGTAACCTACCACTACCAAACACCTCCTTTCCTCAGGGGCGGGAAGTAGCGTATATGTTCATTAGCAGGAGTTGGCTTTCAGTCCATTCCCTCCCTATACTATAGGGCGAGAAGCTCAAACTACTTGAAAAGAAAAGCTTATTCTATAAAAAGGTATGAGATCTACCTGTTCCTTTCACTGCTGATGCATCATTCAGCCATAACGAGATCGAAAGCGTGGTGAGACAATCTATCTATAGTAAAGAGCGGATGGCCCACCCTGGAAAGACAGAAAGGGAGAACCGGGGAATTGTCTTGTAGTAATGGAGTTCGCATCGGCAAGAAAAAAACAAGAAAACCCGAGGTGCCAAATTACTCCGTCGATAAGAGCTCTCGAATGAAGGGTTTGGAATTGAACCGCCCAGAAGGGCACGTGAGAAGGTAAAGTACCGATTCCCATTCTCCATCCTACGAGAGTATCGGTAATGTGCCAGCGCTGGTGGGGATTGCAATAATAAAAAAGATCCTCTCAACAGTGCTTCTCGAGGCTCCACTCAAGCAAGCAAGAATTTTATATGTATATGTAGTATGCCGCTAAAAGAAAAAGTCAAATCAGAAGCAACTGGGCAAGCCACGCCCTGCCGTGGAATGAAAGATGGAAGGGCCGGCAAGCCAAAGAACAACCCTGGGATAAAAACCTTATTGTTAACTTTAGGGTTATAGCACGCGAGGATGAATTAGATCAAATAGGATCTCTCAAGTGAGAGCTATAGAAGATAAGGAGGCCAGGTTAGAATAGATTCGATTGTAGCTCTCTTCTTTAATCTTCCCTCCAGGGCTCTCTCTAAAGCCTTTCAACGAGACTTTCAGAGGTTAAGCTAGCCCGGCGTGGATTCTCCCATAATAGGCATGATGGGTCTGATACTAAATCTTGGCTCTGCAATCACGCGGCTGCCTCTCCAGTGGCTGCCTTTACCTTTATTGGAACCTGTTTTGAAACCGATGGATTCGATCTGTGAGTTCTGCATCTCGATCCGAATATAGAACAGAATCCACTTCAGGCTCCGCATATGAGTGATTTATTGGTCCGCTGCCTCTTGTTTCGTCTACTTCTCTGTTGAGTATCTTTGACTGACTCTTCCCTCCTAACACCTCTGGTATAAGTTCTAGGAGAGTCCATCTCCTCTAAGATGGGAAGTAGCCTAGAGAGTGCATCCTCTATCTATAGTACTATTGAAAGAGCTAAGGCCTCTCATTCATTCTTTCTAGATGGAAAGTTAGCCCATCAATAAAGGATCCTCTAGCCGTAAGGAACCTTTCTACTACAGCAGACTTTACAAAGGCTATGAACATAGGCCGGGTCTAGTGGGCTTTCTATTTCTACATATGGAAGATAGAGATTAGAGAGAGTAGGGAATGGACGGAAAGAGGGCAAGTCTATGTTAATAGTTTCCGGCCCATCTATTATTGTTCGTTTCCAGACTCAATTAGCATTGCCTTTTCTTTTGTTGTCCGGAGGGACAATAGATCAGCTAAGGGTGGTATTTCTTATGTGCAGGCCTTGATGGAACGAAAAGTTCACTTTTTCAGGGCTATATACTAATATCCTTTTTAGCAGGTAATGTCAATTGAATAGATTCACCATAGACTAAGGGAAGAGCACGAAGCAATGATATGCTTCGCAAGCAAATGGATCAATGACTAGTTCTCATGGTAAGATGGGCTACTCAGACTAGAAGACACTAGGGCGGGGAAATAGAAGCACAGCTAGCTTTGACTTCCTATCCTAGTGGGTCCTAGCTGTTCTATTTCCTTTGTTAGAATAAGTTAGTTCAATAGGTTCTCTCTAGACCTACGCTTGACTAGCGCCCCTCTCTCCTCTTTAGGTGATACAAGAAAGCCGATATGGTTGCTCCGGGTATGAGAACGAACCAGAGGAAGTATGAAAGAAGCGTGAGCCCGCAACCCCGTTACTGTCTCACTTCCGCCTTGCTTTCTATTTCCATATTCCTCTCCATTCGATTCCCCGGCCGAAAGAAGTATTCTTAGTCGCCGAAGGCTCGCTCAGTTACACCCGGAAAAAGAAAGCTTTTAGTGGGAGACATTGGATGTTGTCAACCGGCCAACACTGGAGGTATTCCATACTCCATGGATTTCAAGTCTCCTAGACTTCGACCTAGAGTTAGTCTAATGTATATAGATGCAGCATGATGGCATGGCACATAGACAGGATATGCCACATAGTTCCTAGCCGGTAGGCCTTGTCCTAGTTTGGCAAAGTTCTAGGGTTTTCTATGTATGTACAAGACTGGGTTTTGGTCTCAAAAGGGGCTCCTCGGACTCGAAGCCATATACATACCTCCCAATGCAAGAGCATACACTCAAGCAGCGGTAATGCCGATTCCAAGCCCAAGTCCAATCAATGAAATAGAAAGACGAACTGAAATTGCTAAGGCTAGTAATGTAAGAATTTCTTCGAAAGGTGGATAAAGGCAGGAAAGAAAGAACCCGAACTATACCGATCTAGGAAGCAGAGGCTGGCTCTATCCATACAGGGAAGACGCAAGTAGTCTTACTACAAAGGTGGGGGGAAGACGGTAGAAGCGATTTACGAAAGAACAAAGAACTTATTCAATCAATAAAAGAAGAAATCCAAAACGTCGAGGGTGGCTCACAACCTATTACACAATTTGTTGTGGTCAACCTCCTACTACTAGCCATAGAACAAATAATATTCTTTAGGATAGCACACGTGTACCTTACTATCATTGTCCAAATAAATTGGATTTCTAGAATTACATGGAAAGGGATCATCACCTGGTCCAATAGACACGATCTTTCCAGCCAGACCGAGTTCTTCCAATAATGCATATCCAGCTTTTTCGTCGAAGATTACTTCATCATTTCCTCTTGTCGATATAAAGACTTCATTGATGAATCTAGAAAATGCTATCCCAGGAAACCTTTTTTGAAACTCACGATCAAAGATGTCCTTTAAGACAATATTGAATAATACCCTCGAGATTTCACCCTCAGGTGGCATACCACCCATGCTTATATCTGACCTATCATTTCCATAATCATCTATGATAGGGAGAAAAAGGAAAGATTCAATCCAGCTACAGGTTCCCCTATAGCTACCCTGTTGCTACTTCATTCGAGTTGTCTTGCCTTCCATTCCGCCGTCAGTCAGCCTACTGTGGAAGGGGTGACTTTCCGTCTCCATCCTTCCTACCGTGAGTGCAGCACTATCTATTGCGCTTCCTCTATATTGATCCTATGATAGTGGCTTATTTCTTTGTCTTCATTTCCCTCCTCATCAACTGGGACATAAAAAGTGTACGACGGTTCTAGAACCTCTTTTATGATGATGTTCCAGAGCGTAGCAATAACTCTTTCCTTTGCCAGTCTATCTAAATCACCCCTCAACACGCTTCCCTGTCCTAGTAGTATATAAGGGACGACATATCTCACGGGGTCAATGAAGTTTTCGGCTTCCCCCATACGATCCCCATTGATTATGCAAATCTCAATGAAAGATTGGTAGTCTTCACTAATTTGTTTAAGCTGTCTTCTATTCTCCTCTTCTATATAAAGAATTAGTAAAACCGGATCAAGTAGTCCAACTAGAATGATTTTCTCCTTTTGGGTGATACCCATATAATGATATAGCATTACCCCTTCCCTGAGAGTTCCCCGCTCCATAATTTGACTTCCATGTACCAAACAAGAAGCAATCCAGTCCAACAGGGCACCAACCTCTCCAAGCTCCCTATCTTTATAGATGGGTGGATTACCGTGCTTTCCTAAATACTCAACAAAGCGCTCTCCCAGAGTTGATTTCGCTTTCTCAAAAGACGGTGGTAGACCAGATCTATGATCCCGTTGTCTACTAGTAGTATACGACATCTTTCTCAAAGACCCCATTTTCCCTTCCAAATGAGACAGGAATTTGTTTACTGAGAACATGTCACACTTATTCCCTCTAATCAAGGATACACCTTTCGACTTTTTCATGCTGATTCGAACTTTGTTTTAGAAGAAAGAGATTATTCCCTAAGTGCTTGTTTGTCAGTGCTCGGCCCATCTTTAGGGCCCTAGACTGAGATTAGTACATTACTCCTATTTATGCTTGTGTTAAGCATGACTCACTTATGAATCAAGTAGGATCCCAACAAGCGGAATAGCTGGTCTCATTCGACTGCTGCTACCTGACAGCTCCTGACTGAGAGCTAAACCTGACTTGACTTTATGGCTTCCTTCCTGTTACCAGACCTGCTTACTTTTGTACCGGAAGCGGTTATGGTGCCTCTTTCCTTTTGTGACTGCTTTCTTTCCTATTGCTTGTGTTGTGCCAGTTGAAGGGCTTGCTACTCCAACTCTAGTAAGATTAGATAAATAGAAGAAAGAGTAAGGTTAGATGAGAAGTCATTCTTGCTCTCGTCAGGCTGAACAGGAACCCAATTCCAACGCTTCTGTACACTCAGGAACATAACCCACTGTTAAGAGGGTTGCTACAATGATTCCCAATCCGACAGCTGTCATCGTTGCTCCGGTAGCTGTAGCTGGTATCTGTAGTGTGTTAAAGGGTGGTTGATTCTCGAGCAATACTCCTACGATCTCGGATACATCTCTAGCTTCATAAAATTGCAGCTTTTCTTGGAATTGCGGGGTAGTGTAGTCTTGGTTAAAGAAAGGACATAATGATTCTAATCGGGGGAAATAATTCATATGGTTCTCCGAATAGGGGGGCGAGAATGAGAACCACACTGTACATCCTAACCCCAATATAACTAGCACTAAGAAGCGTCCATACTTACCGTTGTATAAAGTTCCGACATTGACTAGAATTGGCTTTAAGTCCCATAGAACAACCTCCTTTAAGCTATGGATAGACATACACTGCCCTATCCCCCTGTTCTTACTGGAATCGATATACTTGGTTAAACCCAGCCCCCTACTAATTAATCGGAGTATGGAAATGTCTTGTAGAGTAAACCGATGGGTGGTCCAGGTTGGCTGCATGGGAAAATTCATTTTTTTGAAATTGTAATCGATATCGATTATTATTGATGTTTTTTTTTCTATTAGTATTTAACCATTCCAATAACTCCGGCGGTAGTTCTGGGGGATTCTCCCTTAACCTCTCAATAAAAGAAGAATTATCCCCCCCCCCCCCCCCGTCATCGGGCCTGCCTAAAACAAAATAAAGCAACAACACAGCTGTTTTTACAAAGTTATTAGTTACCACAGTGTCAGGCGGAACTGCAGCTGACTCAGACCCTTGCTCTCTCAGCAATTTCTCCTCCAAAGAAAGCTTGTAGAAGTCCTTACATAATGCAAACATTTGTAGATTCTCAAACTCATATAGGAATTTATACCACCTATCTTTCTCAATGTCAAGGTACCTCATATCACTATTTAGGTTTTGCTCTTCCTCCTCATTGTCTCCCGCCCTCTCCTCAGGATTCCTCTGCTGTTCCTCCTTCTTCCCATTAGCAAGTTCATCACTATCAGCTTTCTTAGAATAAGTTATAACAAACATAGTAGTATATTCAGGAATACATGTTAGTGGCCAATTCATCTTCTTCTCTGCCATTGCCATGATAGAATACCTCTGTACTGTCAAATAGTGAAATATAGTAGCTTTACCATGACCTAAGCCAACTGTATTCGTAGAATATGGGCAGGTCAAGCAGGCTTTCATTTCAGGTAAAAGCCTTTCATTAAGGTCCGGCACACGACCTGTAGTTTGACTGTAACTACCAAAGAAATTGATCATTGTTCTCATTTTAGACTTTCTGTTCTATTTTCTATTATTCGTCTCGATTAAAATTGAGATAATCCTAGCTGACGACAATTGTCAACCTATCACGACCGTTGTGGGTCAAATAGAAGAAATCCTATGTGTTTTTCCCTTCTCGGTTGGATTACCCCAATAGAGTTTGTAGTATCGGGCCCTAGGGGTCATTTTAAATCCCTAGTGCTCAAGCCTTGGAAAAAAACAAAGCGTCAGACCCTTTTTTAAGTAGCTAGGACACACTGAAGTATCACTTTACAATCTGATTTAACAGATATAGCACGGGAACCAGGAGTTTCCTCTTGGACACAGGCCACACCCCTAATTTTCAAGTGGAGCTTTTTCTCTCCGAGCACTCAAAGCTTTAGGACCTTCAAAGGCGATTCCTGTACTAGTGGATCATGTTGCCAAACCCTGGCATTTCACTCCCTTCTCACTTTAAGACATGTCGAACCATTTCGGAGGGGCTGTTTTCCTACATTGGGGAAAACATTTCATCTTAAAATGAAGAGGAGCAAATTACAGAGGGAGGAATTAGTACATGTCTGTACAGGAACCGTGGAATGTATAAACTCCAATTTTACATCCCATCCTTCAACTTCCGATTATGTCATGAATCCTAAACAACCTTTTGTTATAGCTAAAGATAGGATCCGCTTCCCTATTGGGCTGTAACTTGCTGTACCTTTTTTTACTGCTAAAGATAGGACCCCGCTTCCTATTGGTTTTGGGGTTCCCTATGTAAAAGGGTGTTTTTTTTCAGCTAAAGATAGGACCCCGCTTCTTATTGGTTTTCCTATGGGCTGTAAAGGTTTTTATGATTTTATTTCAGCTAAAGATAGGACCCCTCTTCCTATTGGTTTTATGATAGCTATTCTCAAGCTTGAGGGGGAGTGTGAGAATACTATTAGTTTTAGTCCCACATTGCTTAGTCAAGTATTGTAACTATGTCTCTCATATTATAAATAATAGTTATGTGTGTTAGGGTTAGTAAACACCCCATACACTTTCTTTTATCTCTGGCAACACACTTCATGTCATAAGTATCTAACGATATCTTTTACGTGCTAGCTGCTAGCTATCCAATACACAACCTGCTCCTTTATCTGGGTTTGGGATGGGCTGTGTGAAAAATAGGACTCTAAGCATGACATAGACAGAGTTATTTCCGGAAACAATTCTACAAATTTACTTTCGATTTTGTCTTCTAGCCATGTAATGAATTTTGGGTGCCTCCTGACCAAAAAAACAAAAGAAAAGGAATTTGGGTGCCTGTGTCAACATACCAGTTTTTTTCTCGGTATATTGACAAAGATGATCCCCTACTATTTTCTAGCCAAACCAAACCAAACTGAGTCTGAAGTTCTAATCAATTGGGGTCGGAAAACATGATTTTATTTTATGCATTTAGCTCTGTCATGGACATCTTATTCCATGATATCCAATGAACCTAGATCCTTCTTACCATTTCTAAAACAAGTTATTTAAATTCGTTTCTTTTTTTTTTTTTCTCTAGTCATGACTCATGACTACGAAACCTGTACAGCTACAATAGCGTCTCAAAAAATGCAAGTCTTTTGACAGCGCTTCCCTTCTTTCCTCTCTCCTTATTTTTCCTTGCGCTAAATACGTTTAGGAATTGTTTCCAGAGTAACGAAAAAGATGGAGTGAAAACAAATGACGGCAATTCTATTGTTTGAAATGTATGAAAGTGTGTTATGTAGTCAATTGACGCAGGCTGAGACCCGCGAGGTTAGGATAGTCCTAGGATGCCACTCGACCGGGGGGTAGCGGAGATGCCACTCGACGCGACCAAGTCACACACTTGATTATAGGAGAAATCACTCATTCCAAGCAAGATGTACTTGCAAATAATTTACTAATCAACTCAAAACCCTTCTTCTCATTTAATTAGATTACCTATAAATAGGTATTACAAAAGATGACTCTTCAAGATTCAATTCAGACAATTTCCAAGACAAACCTTGATTTACATGCATAATGACAAACCTAGAATGATGTGTTTAATGTAACTAACTACATGCATATGTGCAATATTAATGACTCTAAAATACTTTGACTAGAAATTAAAGACATGACTAGAAACTTGACACACTTCAACTAGACACTAAATAGAACTAATTAAGATAACCCTTCGTCGTTTGCACGGCTGCCAAGTCTAAGCTCCTGCGTCATACTCCCTTTCTTCAAAAGAACTTGTCCTCGAGTTTAACTTTCCACGGTCCACTGGTTGACCAACAACACTTTTCCATCTTTTGGTTTGTTGCCTTAGATGTTGCTTGAATTTAGGTTTGTGACCAATCAGCAAATAGAACAAACTCACGACTCTTGAAAATTGGCCATCGACCATCTGCAATGGAACTACGAAACCAGACCAAAAGTCAACTTGATGTGAACTACTACTTGCCATTTTACTTCCATAATCTTTGTATTTCTATCCAAGAAATTAGCTCACTCAGAACTTCCTTAACGATGTCTTTTTTTGAAAACGCTAACCAAAAGGATTCCTTACATTGTTGGGATGGTTCTGTTGCATGTAACTCCAAGTTATCAATCATTTCATGACTAACAACATCAACTCCATCAACTTTTTCGCCAATCAAGTTTTCTCGTACAGATTTGAAATCTTTAGAACTCACCACGTGATCAAAATCACATTTTGTAGTTATTAGGAAACATCGTTTGTATATTCATTGTACCTCGGAGGTAGAGTCCATCAACTTCCTATAGAGGGGACTCTATACGAGAATATCTCCTCCAAGTTTATTCCAAGAAGTATGATGTCATCATTCATCTTCCATGGGGTCAAAACTGCATCAACTTCATTGTTGGTGTGATATGTCCTCGGTCTTTCATTCGTGCGAAACATTGAATATTCTTCAAGTGTCATAGAATGAAAACTTAGCAGGGCAGGATCATCGCTCTGATACCAATTTGACGTAGGCCGAGACTTGCGAGGTTAGGATAGTCCCGGGATACCACTCAATCGAGGGAAGTGGATGCCACTCGACGTTACTAATCGCAGATGCCACTTGACGCGACCAAGTCACACACTTGATTATAAGAGGAATCACTCACTTCAAGCAAGACAGTTGCAAATAATTTACTAAGCAACTCAAAACTCTTCTCATTTCATTAGATCACCTATCAATAGGCATTACAAAAGATGACTCTTCAAGACTCAATGAAGGTTAGACGATTTCCAAGACAGACCTTTGAAATACCTAGACGACCCTTGATCTACATGCATAATCATAAACCTAGAATGATGTGTTTCATGTAACGAACTACATGCATATGTGTGCAATATTAATGACTCTAAAATACTTTTGACTAGAAATTAAAGACATGACTAGAAACTTGACAGACACTTTGACTAGACACTAAATAGACACCTTGAACTAATTAAGATTACCCTTCGTTGTCCGCACGGCTGCCAAGTCTAAGCTCCTGCATCATCAATCCTTCAGTTTCTGAATCGAAAACAGTCGCAAAGAAAGGCAGTTGGAAATCGTTTCCACATCATTGAAAAATTGTACTGAAAATGAAATAAAGTCCACGTTACCTTTGGAAATTAATGAAACTGTGCCCTTTGTTTAATCATTATGTTCCATGTGACAGGTTTCAAGCATGCCACTTTTCCTCATCATGGATCATTGTATCAAGTTGAGACTAGGGCAAGAGTAATTATATTTGACATTGCTGCATTTGAATCCAAGAAGGCTCTGCAGAGAAGGTCGTCTTCATTTGTGCCACATCCAGTTGATCACACCTCTAGATCCCTCAGTAAAGAACATTTTGGTTTGATGAGCTGGCCTGAAAATTTCTACAAGCCAATGGAAGCTGATCAAAATCCTGACGAGATTGATCAACAAGCAAGCAGCTTGTCTGCCAGGGCAATGCAGCTGAGCATCTATGGAAGCATGGTACTTTCAGTTTATCTGTTCTTTGAGTCTATGTTGTGAAGTAATTTCTAGGGCTAAAAAAAAAACTCGGAAAAAATCCTCTTTGACGCCTAAGTAAAACTTATACTACGTAGTATGTAGGACCTTCTGCTCAGTGTAATTAAGGAAATAAAGTTACACCAAGATAATACTCCCTCCGTCCCTTTTTAAATGTCCTGCTTCGTAACTCCAACTTATTAAAAAGACATCATCATTATACCTTTCACATCATCTTTTTCCTCCACTTTCCCTACTTACCCATCATCATTACACTATTACTCACTTACTTTTCAAAATGAAATCTACTATTAGGGACAAAAGAGACAATGCACCAATTTTTACCCACTAACTTTACAAAATAGACACTTATTAAGGGACAGCCCAAAATGGAATACTGGACTCAAATTAAGGGACGGAGGGAGTAATGAAAAGGTTGCATTTATTTTTGTGTGGTAGTAACTTTGCGGCTTAAGTGATCACAAAAAAATTAAAATAAAAAATACTCTATGCAGCTTTAGTTAAGTACCTCAGTATGTTAGTTGCTTTGTCTTGAAAAGCATCTCAAACACCACCATGCAAATCAACTGTAGTTGCAGTCTAAATTTCATAATCTCTCGAAGTTACTGCCTGTCAATTGCGACCATTCTTTCAAATTTTGCTTCTCATTTCAGCTTGCTACCTACCTTGTTTCATACTTTAGGTCAATATACTCCAGCTGCGAGCTCCAAGTTCCACACGTTGTAATCAAGCAAGGCCATCTCACAGTCTGTCTTACCCAAGAGTTCCGTCAAGTCATGAACGAGTTCTGGTTTCTGTGAGATCGGAAGGGTCTTCTACCGTGAGAAAGAACCGTGAAGCAATCCAAAAGCTCAAAGGACAAGATCTTGCACGCGAAGTTGAAAGTTCTAGCACTACAAAAGCGAGTCATGCAATGAATGATTCAAGCGATGAGTCTGGTGCAGAGGATGAACTGATTGTACGGATTGATTCACCAAGTAGGCTTTCTTTTCGCCAACCTTAATGGTTGTTTCTTTAGATATACTGTTTCAAAACAGTGTTACTCTTGTGACCCCACACATTCACGCATTCGTATAGCATTTGATGTGGCACCTTGAATGCCTAATGACATCATGTGATGGGTCCAACATAGAACATATGAAATTCAACTTGAAGATAAGTTCCTGTAGACTACAAGTGATCATAGTTTTGAATACGGGTACATTTAGAAATTCCATGAAAGGTCAGGATTTTGTCTTTTTGAAGTGTTCGAGATTTCTCCCATATTTTTTGTATCTCTCTCTCTCTCTCTCTCTCATGTGAACTTGTCTTCTTTTTTGGGAAAATGACGGCCAATGACGTGTTTTGATAATTAATATCCGCCAAAGACATTTTTAGTATTAACAAATGTTTGCAGCATGTTCTTGACAGGTATTAATTATCAAAACATTCTGGACCGTCATTCCCCCCCCCCCCCCCCCCCCCCCCCCCCCCCCCCCCCCCCCCTTTTTTTTTTTTTTTTTTTTCTGGGACCAGTTTAAACTGATTTGTGCAATTTATGGTTCACGTGGTTGATCCATGCATAATTGTACTAGAACATGTAAGGCGCCACAAAGGATTCACATATGAACATACTGCAACTTTTATCCTATGTACCCTATTATGGCCGTTTGTTAGCAACAGAATGAAAGTGCAACAAATTATAGATTCATGTATAACTCACTTATGCATATAAAGTTCTCTCTCTCCCTGCAAAAAAACATGAAAAAAATAATTTAACCTCGTCATGGAAGTAGTTATTTGCAATTTGAAGTTAATTTAGAAAATATAGGTGATCCTTCACTAAAATCAGCAAAATCACCCCTCTGTTGCCAACAAACCACTTGCCATCCCGCGAGCGATATTTGTCTTTCAACCCTATGTTTCTCCTCCATCTCAAGTTGACTTGCACTTGAAAACCTGAGGAGTTTTCAAAAACATGTTCAAGATTGATTAAGTAACAAATCGACATCGAAGGAGCTTTTATTTTACTAACGTAATAAGCAAATACAAGGTGGAACCCTTGGTTTGTCAGCCCTATCTCTTAAAGAAGTGGGTAGACTGCAAAAAAGATCCCATAGTAGGAGCATACACAAAAAGGCAGTACCTAATACGGAGTAATAGTACATAGAGTAGAATAAATACTGCAATGTAAGGTTTCAGTTGGAGTATATATTATACTACTATATACGAGTAACTTTTAAGTGTAGGTTGTTTGTTGTGGACGAAGAAGTTTGTTTATGCAGCCAGCTAGCTGAGCCAAACTAGTTGCAGTAGAGAGTATCGGCGCCTAGCTAGGGTTTCCAAATTAACAGAATTACCGCCCAAAGACTTGTCGTGAAAAGGAATTACTCCACTGTAGCCGACAGTTGATAGATAATACTCCATATGAGATGAATATATTCTCTGGGTTCGAGATTTTTACTGAACGTGGTCCCACGCGTTTTCTTTCTTTTCCTTTTTTCTTTCTTCTTCTTCTTCTTTTTTTTTTTTTTTTTTTTCCTTTTTTTGTGTTTCTGTTAATCCTCCAGTTCAGTTCAATTCAACGCATGTTTGGTTTCCTAATCCTACCCAGGACTGGAGTAATTGCTGGGAATACACAGTATACGCACGGGCTAGATTTTTTAATGCTGCATTTTAGTACAGTAGTATTAAAGAGTATAGTAGTATTTGAAATTGAGAACAATTTAATTACTCCATTTAAATTTGTAAAAAAATAAAAATACTACTCCTGTAGTAGACAGATTTACAGTTGGAGACGATTGGATGGAGTAGGATTTAACACGTCCTTCCTTCCCCATTAATTCTGAGTTAAATCGACAAATCACCCCCATTCACTTGCTAGCAGTATTTCTATTTTTTTATATATTATATTATATTATACTACTCCTCTACTACGAAGAGAATGGCTTGCGTTTTGCCTTAGGGACCAAGAAACCCCAGAACCCCCACCCGACCCAAAACTTGTTAGTAGTATATACCATGGTCGGTACTCTCTCCCTCGATCTCCCACTTCCAAGTCTCGATCATTTTTACTCACCCTCTCTCTCTCTATCTCACCATTTCTCACCTCAATTACACCGAAATCTCCGCACACATGGCTGCTCCCAATCCAACCAAAAGCCTCCCTGCGCCGGCGGCGGGTGGCGGCGCCGTTACTGCGCCTCGTTGGATCCCAAAAAGGGGCCAGGTTCTGAGGAACATTCTTAAAATATGCTTTCCATGTCTCTGTTTCCAAGGTGGGAAACGGCGCCGTTCGAAGAAGTCAATGGTTTTGCCTTCCATTCCGTGATTATTAATGTTGCGGCGCACTTTATTTGGGTCGGTTTTGTTGGGAGAATAAATGAAGGGGGGAATTCCTCCTCCTCCTCCTCCTTCTTCTCTCTTTCCGGGTCAGGTATGGGTCAACTAGGTAGTGAGTCCAACTTTGTTTTTATGTAGTAGTATGATTCTTGTTGTATGGGTCCGGGTTTTAGGAAAATAAAAGAATTCCACTTCTTCTTTTCCTGTCTGTCTGTCTAGATCTGTAC
This sequence comes from Rhododendron mucronatum var. ripense, assembly GCA_019656295.1. Classification (NCBI taxonomy): domain Eukaryota; kingdom Viridiplantae; phylum Streptophyta; class Magnoliopsida; order Ericales; family Ericaceae; genus Rhododendron; species Rhododendron mucronatum. Next base: position 735,653 of record BPLT01000101.1, on the reverse strand, counting down.
AATTATTTGGGGCTTGATTTGGGTCAGGTACGACGGGTGGAGGAGGTTGTTGAGAGTTTTGTTGTTGTGGAGTAGTATCTTGCTAGTTTTTCCTTGAAAAGTTATTTGTATCTTGGTTAATTTGATCAGAGCTTAGAGTACGTTGTGTTAATATTGGAATGGCAGGTTTCAATTCATGTTCAATACTGTGCAATTTCTTTTATATATATATATATATATATATATATATATATATATATATATATATATGTCTGGTTGTGGCTGGCTTCTCTCTCATATCACGCACCTTTTGGTCCTAAAACAGGCTAGCTAGGTCCTTTTCTCTCTCTGTTTCTCTCTCCCAAATAAAATTCACTGTTTTCATTTTCTTCAAATCTTCTGTTTTTGTTAATTCTGATCGGTTTGGGGAGAATTCTAATAATGCATGCATGATGGCCTTGTTTTCGTCTGCTGATGCTCAATTTGAGTATACATTCGCAGTTCAATAAAAAAGTATAATTTACTTTCCTTTTTTAAAAAAAAAATCAGAATTTGATTATAAATTCAAGACACTCATTTATATATATCATGTTATTGTGTCTGTCTCTTGGGTGAACTTCAATTGTTTTTGCTGTTTCTTTTTGACTTTGAAGAACTTACTACTTAAGAAAACACACTCACAATTAAGCTGCAAATTTTAATAAAACTTGAAAAGGTCCGCTAAATCTTGAAATGATTATTCCTATTGAACACTTAATTTAAGGCAAAGTGGCCCTACGTTGAGTAAGTTTGCGTTGTGAATTTCTTTATGGACCAATATATCCTATCCTGCTAGGTGCCCACTTAAGTCCATCATTGTGCACGTCAAAAGTGGTTGCTTTTCCTAAATAGATAGAGATTTGGGGGACTTCCTATATTAGTATCTTTATGACCAAAAAAGACAAAAATCTAGAAAACAAAAAACGGTACGTACGTATGTGTGTCCTCAAAGGGGACAATATCACAACTAATAAAGGCTGCTGATTTTGTTACTATTTTTTTATTAACGTCACTCCCTTACAAGTGTATTTTTAGCCACTCCCTTGTAAATATATTTTTTGTGCAAAAATACACTTACAAAGAAGTAGCGTTAACAAAAAAAAGAAGTGGCAAAATCATTTTCCCTAATAAATCACAGTTGCTAGCTATATGTAAAACCTAAAAGGAATCAATAGCTAAAAATAATATATGTAAAACCTAAAAGGAATCAATAGCTAAAAATAAATTGGGGTGATCTGGGGGTACCTTAGGGCTTCGTCCCCCAAATATCCTCTCTCAATACCCTTATTGACCACACATTTTTGTAGAACTCAGTATTATGTATTTAAATCTAATAAGAGTGCGTGTGGTAGAAAAAGGTATTGAAACACCACGTGCTAATGCTTTAAAACCATAGCTAATGACAGTTTGATATAATTTGGTTGAGTTTGACTGAACTTATAGTTGGGGGATTCGTGAGTTTGGGTCAATATCGACCCCCCTAGTTATGAATGTAAGCATAGAGCTAGCCTTACAAATATATGCGACCAATTAAATTTTGTGACATTTCTCAATAGATATCTAGATGGCCGACATGGGAACGTGATCAACAAGTAATAGTAGTATGGTTGACGGTGACGTCGCAATGGGCCCACTAACTAAAGAGTTCAAAACGTAAATACTTTGAGCATGATTCTGAACTAGCTGCTTTAATTTTTTAATTTTTTTGACCACGTTCGATGAGTTGAGATGGTGGCCGGGTTGATTCTTATATATAGCATCTCTAATTAATAATTACTACTATATATGTGTTAAAGAAAAAGAGTAATTCAAACTTTCAATTATTATGCTATCTTAATTTGTGTTCTAGATGCATTTATTTTAGGATGACAAACACTACGTGGATAAAAACAAATGACTTCCAGTTTCTGTATACACAAAACTTCGGGTGAGGGCGCCCTTACCTTGTTAAAGTAAAAACCTCCCATTTTCCGATCGAATTTCGATGATCCGAGCTGCTTAATGTCTTCAGAACGTGATTTTAAGAGTACTCGTAAGAAATTGGCAAAAAAAAATGACCGGGAAGGGCTTCACCCGAGCAGTTTTTGTTTGTTTTTATCAGACGATTCAAATAAAAACTGGTCGAATGAAGCTCTTCTTGGTCTTTTATTTTGTTGATTTCTCGCATGTACCCTTAAAATCACATTCTAAACACATTGAGCGGCTCAGATAATTGAAATTCGATCAGGAAAGAGGAGAAAAGGGAAGGTCCGCAACTTAATACGTAAGGGCACCCTATACGATAAGGGCACCCTTACCTGAAGGGGACTATATATATATATATATATATATATATATATATATATATATATATATAGTCCACTCGTCTGGATTTTCTTATAGTCTGGATTTTTCATTTCCCGATCGATTTGCGATGATCCGAGCCGCTCAATGTGATCAGAACGTGATTTTGAGGGTACCCCCAAGAAATCACCAAAAACAATGATCGGGAATAGCTTGATCCGAACAGGTTTTTTATTGAACGGTTCAGAAAAAAAATTGCTCAAATCAAACCCTTCCCGACCATTTTTTTTGTTAATTTCTCGCGGATACCCTTAAAATCACATTCTGAACACATTGAGCGGCTTGGATCATCGTAAATTGATCGGAAAATGGGAGCTAAAATACAAATTCGGACCATAAGAAAATCCGGGTGACTGGACTTGAAAAGGACTCTATATAATAAAATGCGGACCTTCTTTTTCCAATCGAATTTCGATGATCCAAGCCACTCAATGTGTTCAAAACTTGATTTTAAGGGTGCCCGTGAGAAATCAGCAAAAAAAAAAGATCGGAAAGGGCTTCATCCGAGCAGTTTTTGTTTTTTTTATCTAACGGTTCAAATAAAAACTGCTCAAATCAAGCCCTTCTCGGTCATTTTTTTTGCCGATTTCTTGCGGATACCCTTAAAATCACGTTTTAAACACATTGAGCGGCTCGGATCATTGAAATCTGATTGAGAAAGGCGAGAAATGGAGAGGTCCGCATATAAGGTCCTCATTTTAAGGTTCTTACTTGAGGATTTGTGAATATATATATATATATATACACACACACACATACACACACACACGGGCGGTTCAATGGACAACTATTTAGACACCTAAAAAAACACCTCTTAATTCCCGATCAAATAACCCACTTTTTAAGTAATCCATTAAAGTATTCTTTATCTTTTTTTCTGCTAAGTCATTAAAGTCCTCAGTTACTCCGTAAATTAGCAATGCGTCAACACACGAAATGCGGAGCTTATTTTTGTTATTGTAAAAAACACATTTAAAGACACAAATGTAGTGAAAATTAATTATTAAATTCTCTTGCACAGTGCACGTGGTGCTCCAAAGACATTCTCCGTCACAAGTTTGTGGGCTGCCATATCGATGTGTGACGAAGGCGTAGAGCAAGCCCTAAACCCGCATCAAGTGGTAGGGCTCCAGAGAGCACTGAATAATGTAACTTAAAATTTAAAGACGTCATTAGAGATGTTCTCTTGCCCATTTTGGCTTAATAATCCTGCATGAATTATTTTTTTATTTTTACTCTTTATTCTTTCTTTACCATTGTTAATTTTGCGTCAATTTTTTTTGGATTGAAAAACTGAAAAATTATTGTCAATTTGTAGAAATTTCACCAAAGACAAAATAATCCAAACAAATAGACTTTTGGATTATTTTTTCCTTATTTCAAAAAATTGTAGTTGGTTCATATTTTATTTTCCTGATTCTATTTGTAGAGACGTATCAATAATCTAATCTATAACAAATGCAAAAAAGAAACCGAATAAATACAAGTCTGACTTAATTAGTAAGACAATACTGGAATTGTTTGTTTTCATATTTCCGATAGGAGAATTAGAAAGCTAAATATTTTAGATCTAATCATTATGCTTCTTTAAAAAGTTTGAATCCCAAGACGAGACTATCAAAATATGATGGAGGGACTGTAGGGACGGAACCAAATTTTATCCTAGCAATGGAGAAATCTATACTAAAAAAATAAAAAAAAAATGCATTACAATATTAATAGTCATCGGCTCTAGAAAAATTAAAATAACATAACAAAAACTATAGTAAATGATATTTGTCATTTGCACATAGAGTATGAAAAAAGACTAACTATAATTTTTGGCATATGCCACTTCCTAAATCCCTATATGGATTTTCCAAATTGATAACTACACTCCCTTTTGGGAGTAACATTATAAATTTGGAGAGTGGTATTATAATTAAATTCTCTTAATTTTTTAGGTTAAGTTGTTTTAGGGTTAGAATGTGGAGGGTTTTTTTTTCTTAATTACATATCATCATTTATATTATTTCACTTTGGCCCATTAAAATTAGTTTTGGAATATTTTTTTGGGTCTCCTTTCTTAAAAAAAAATAGAAGATTTATGACTAGTATATAATAAAAAATTAAGAAAAAAAATCTAGTAGTGACAAGATTATATAAATTAAAAATAATTTTTTTTACATATAATAATTTTATTTTTTAAAATTTTTGTTGTGACAGTCGCCGCCACTAAATCCTGCTGGTTAAACTCATCTAACGATGTTGGAAGCACTGGCGATGCTTACGTCAGAATGCTTACGTGTGGCAACTTACGTGTTGCTTCATCTGACATCAACGCGTCACAATGCCTACATGTGAGGAGCATTCGATTTAGGGTAAATTTCAGAACACTCCCTTGGATTTTCCCAAATCAGACTGCATACCCTCTTACTCCTTAAAATCGCGCTGCACACCCATACATTAGAAAATGTAGACGTTTGGTCCAACCGTCCACACACATGAATTTCTAGGGTAAATTTCACTAACACTGCCTGAGGTTTCTGGTTTACGATATAAAGACCCTGAAGATACTGGAAATGACATCCTTTTTCACTCTCACTCTTCTATTTTTTTGTTGCTCGGCACACTCTCACTCTTCTATTAAAGAAGCAATTAGAAAATTATGATACTCCTTCCATCCTATATTGGTCGTCTTGTACGGAGAATTTAACTTTTCAAGGGGACATACAATCAATGGTTGTCTCCTTAAAAAGATTGAGTAAATTTTCAATTCTTTTGTTTTACTTTTCCCGCTATTTACATCCTTTCATGCATTTTGAAGAGTTTTACTTTTAGTAGTAGCTTCAGGAATTTGTAGTAGGGTATTCAAAAGTTACCTTAACTCCATTAGCTGATCTATTAACCAATAATATATGTACAAAATCTCATATACTAGTATAAATAGTGCGATAAAAAACAATATCTCTATTCTAAAAAAATTAACTACGACGCAAAATTATAACTTAAAAATAGGCACTATATTTGTAACGCCCCGATTTTTCAAAGAATTTCGGAGGCATTAAACCAAAAATACACTAAATTTTATAAACTACAAGGCCCTTATTTGTCATTATACAAATTTACATTTAAAAAAAAATACGAAAATAAATAAATCTAACATTTATTTAAACATCTTCAGAGCAACTTTAGTCTTGATACAAATCTTAAGCATCATCGGTCTCCGCCCTTGATATTTCTCCTGTGTCAAACAGCTCCACCATTGAACCTTGCACCCTCTGGCAAATTGATCGCCGAAGCAAACGATTTACCAAGATACAAACGTATCTGTGAGTGATAATTCACCCAGTAGAATAATTTCAATCCTACCAACCCCTTACTCTACAATTAGCATTCAATAATATCACAATTGATAATACACGAGAAGTACAGAATTATAACACATCCTCTTTTTCTTTACTATCCATCATCTTACATGAAATCTAAGGATCATCTCCGCGAGATCATTTCCTCCCACATTCACTAACTACAACCGTCTCATGGGTCCACCCTTCCTCTTGCTTATCCTGCACCAGGGTCCTAGGTGAGCGCACCTAAGTTATGTACCGAGTATGTTCTCACTTAAGACCATAACAGGAGAATCGAGTCATCCCATGACGTATCGTACATTAGGGTCGGACATCCACTACCCCACGCTAACTATAACCGTCTCATGAGACCCATTCTCTTTCCCAAGAGAAACTTCCCATGACGTGTCATACATTAACGTCTTACTAACTATAACCATCTCATGGGACCCATTCTCTTCCTCGAAGAGAACTTCCCATGATGTATCATACGTTAGCGTCTCACTAACTATAACCGTCTCATGGGATTCATTCCCTTCCTCGAAGAGAAACTTCCCATGACGTATCATACGTTAGTGTCACAACATTTCTCAACACTGGGCCCCGCAAGTAACCCATTTCAACACAGGGCCCTATTGGTTACCCTTGCGATCACCATGGCTCAAATCACAATCCACACACTCACACTTCCAACACTTTATCATTTTTCCTTTACTTAACATCGTCTACGTGAGTCACTACTCGTAACCACACAGGAATCTAAGTCCATTCTAGCACGTACAACATGATACAATTAACAACAGCTCAAACAAGATGCATTTCAATGAGACAATAATATAACAATTGATAGGTGCAATTAATTAAACACATAAGGGATTTGGATTGGGCCGATGCCTTTTGGATTGTTCAAATTTTCATATCAAACAAATATGTTCCTTAGTAATTTTATTAACTTAGATTGTCCAATAGCAATTTCATACACCTTAGGATAACTTGGTAACTTAGTAAACTGTTATTTCTCATTGAGTATTTAGGTAGGTGTTAAGATATTATCAGTAATGAAAATATTTTAGGACGTAGGTCGCATGTACAAATTTCTTTAGGGTCCAATTGTCCTTTAAGAATTTCTACGGTGACCTTGTAGTTGGTGATACCTAGGGTGACTAATTTATTTGCCCATAGTGCAATTTTATCAGTTTATAGGAATGCATGTTTTTTACTAGTTAACAATATTTTTCTTTTATTCTTTCATACCTACTGGCCTTCTTGTTGTGCATTAAAAAAAATATACTTAATGTTTAAGTTATTAAAGTGCCTATCTTTTGTTTCATTCATAACTAGTCAAGTTTAATATTTATTATCTACTATAAAATTTTATCTATAACACAATCTGTTACATAAAGTGCATTAATCCTGAGGACAAACATCTTATTTGGGTTGTACCATAAACTTAATAAATCTAGAGGTACTAACTGTAATTTATTAATAACATGTTATTAACAAATTGGCTGAAATCATATTCTTCAATAACTCAAGGGGCTAACTGGAATTACTTCATTATTTTTAAAACCCAGTCACGCATTTCCAATTTCCGATTCGCAAGGCTCGCCGGAATCCACTCCACTTCCAGTATTACTCATTTAAACTAATTAGGGATAGATAATTAGGAGTGCTTAAGTGTTATTCTAAAATAATTCAAAACCCATTTCATGGGATCATTGTTCTTGCCGAGAAACAATAAGGAAAAACTAGTTCCGGTCACGCGACACCGAAATCGATTTCTTTTCACTCCAAAACATAAAAATCAATACGTATTCACATAATATACTTAAGAGAAAGTAGAATAGAGATTAATCTACCTTAAATCTGGCCGAAAAAGCGGGTACTAGTTTGCGGATGATTTCGATAAAATGAAAAAGACGGCGGCGGCAGCGGGAAAGTTGGGGCTGACTCAAAATGATTGGAAGGTGGTCTATGGATGCTTGGTGAAGTAGTAGTTGGTTCGGAACCTGAATATGATGTACGGAGGGATTTTATGTAGAAATCTGTTTCTCTCTCTCTATTCTAGACTCAACAATAGAATTGGGAGTGAAATAATATACTGGTGTTCAATTTTTGGATTTATGTGGGTATGTATAATGAGAGAGAATAAGGTAGTGAGAAGGTGAGATGATAAGTGTGGAAGTGGTGGAATGAGAAAGGAGAGTGAAGGAGATGGATACTGATAATGATAAGAGGGATAGGGGACAAGTGCCACATTTGGTGAGGTTTTCTTTAATTCTAATGTATGTGGACACGCGTATGGATAAGGTGAAAATGTATGTGGACGCATTTATGTATAGGATGAGAATGTTTATAGACACGTTTATGTATAGGGTGAGAATGTATGTAGACGCGTTTATGTATAGGATGAGAGGGAGAGAGAAATGGGGGAACAAAATCTCTTAAATGTGGGGAGTAGTTTAAAAGATAAAGATGGAGGTGGTAGAGTTTGAGAGGGAAGTGGAGAGTTAATTTGAATAAAGTTCTAGTTAGGATTTGGATAGGAAAGATAAGAGCTGAATATGAATCATTGATTCCTCGTATATCTAAAATATAAATATATATCGTATACAATAGTGTAAATAATATCAATTGTACACATAATAATATATTTTAATTATTCAATCTAATTAATTATTGAATTAGGAATTTACAATATAAATTTATATTTAAAAAAATTGGGTCAAAAATCCGGGTCGTTACAATATTTGTTAACAATAATTCAATTTTTTTGAAAGGTCTCATATTGAATAGTAGACAATGTTCCTAGACAAGTTCTCATATTTTGTGTCAATGTTTAACCTGTGTATTTTTAGTCTACTAAAAACCCATTTGAAAGAAATTGTAGCAAGTAGGTAGGGGTTGATCACCTCTTTGAAAATATGATATTCTTTATACTGACATGATGAGATTTTCTATTGTAGCCATAAATTCGAAGAAATATTATTCAAATTAGTTGGATTTTGCAATGTAGCTGAATATTTTTTAAGCTTTGTTTGTAATTCTATAAGCTAACTAGAAAAAAAAAAAAAACAAAGTGTAGTAGTTATTGTCATAAATCATGAATGCAAAATTAACACATTTAGACCATCGGATATCAACAATAGACATGGAGAGAGAACGCAAAGCATAATACATACACCAAAAGATTCTTCTTTTTCTCTTTCTATTTTTAATTTTTTTTTTTCATTATGATTGTAAGCTTTATTTGAAGTATTGTGTTAGATGTTCAAATATAGATTATCTGAATTGATGAGATGTAATTGAGTTGTGACTGAGAGTGTGATCAATTGGTTTTGAGTTGATTGTTCAGTTCTTTTTGGGTTAGGTGTTCAAGACTATTAGAATTAAGTGTTCATTAATATTTGGATTAAGTGTTCAAATTAAGAAAGGTTAGCCTATAATTAATTTTTACATGTATTCTAAGCAAATTTTTTTTCTTTTCTTGGGTATTCATGTAACCATTCTTCACGTACTACATATGTCCATGCAGCCGCCTCTGTTTACTTTCTTAATTTGTCCTCGCTTCCCGGCTCACCCTTCGTGCTGAAATCAATTGCGTTTTCTACGCAATCCGGCTGCAGAGAATTAATGCTTTTGTGAAAGAGCAAAAGCCTCAAGGAAGGTTACTATTTTAAATTAGTATTACATGACTGTTGGTATTCATTGTTCCATAAGAAGTTCAAATTCAAATGCATGCTTAATTACCCTTTAATTAGTCGATTGATCATTATTTTGATCCCCCAAAAATTCTCGGATAAAGGGAGTACTGAGGGGCAGGGAATTCTAGCTATACATGCTGTGAAGCCCGCGTTCCCCAACGACGTAACCGACGTTATTAATTATTCCCAATTAGTAATTAACAAGCTCGATATCTGTTACTTAGTAAGGCCAAACCTCATCATCGATAAACGGCGAGGGGGGAAATAGAGCGTTTTCAAGCCCTTAAGCATTTTTGCGTTTTCAAGCCCTTAAGCATGCATCGGTATTCTGTTGGGATTTTTAGTCTATCGTCGCAACGGAAGCACCCCCACAAAATTAAAAAAGCACAAGAAAAATAAAAAACACAAGATTTTTGTGGTTTGGTCTCAATACTTACTCCACAAACAAAAGAGAAATTTCACTATATTGATCGAGTACAATGAGATAGAAAAATATTAATCTCCAAGCCCACGCTCAATAATACTCCTATTTATTTTTATTATTATTTTTATCTCTCCCTCACTCTTATAATATATTTTTCTCTCTTGCTCTCACCAATTGTGTATGTCTCACACACAATGCGTATATCTCGTACCTAACCAGGGTATATGTATACATGCAAAAAATATATCAACTGAAAGGAAAACAATATATTGGCCAACCAATATGATATATTCTCTGATTCACCTTTCCAATCAAAATTGAACTTGGTCTCCAAGTTTGACCAATATTCAAATCAAATTGGTCCCTTGGTAGATTTTCATGTCAATAACAATTTCTTGCTAACTGTCCAAAATCACGTGAATAGATATTCCAAACTCTAGGAAAATTATCCAACGTGGGTGAAGCAAAACACATTCCTCCTTCTTCCACTTCCAGCTCCCCTGTAGGATTTACATGAACTCGTAGGATTTCGAGTCGAGGAAATCCTCCAGCAGAGCAAGCTAGCCAATTTAGCTCAACGATAGTGCAACTCCAAAACAGTCAAATTTAGAAGCTTCTCCAATACAGGGAAGTGATCTTCAGTCAGATCTGCACGTAACAAGAGGTATTAATATGAGATTTGGTGGGAATAGGATCGAGGATCTGATCTGCTGGCAATGCAACTTCCTAGCTAGCTAGCTAGCTCGCTCCTTCGACCTGCAATCTCATTTGGATGAGGTTTTGGCACTGATCAGAAAAGCGGTTGCAATGCAGGGAACGAACCACAGTCTCCTAAATCAACTGTTAGATCCAAGGCTTAACGAGGCTTCTCAATCCACTAGGATTATTATTTAACTAATCCTTTTAAAATTAAATGGGTATTTTTTTTTTTCTTGTCAAACGACATGTGGAATGTGGACAAGAAGTAATTAATTATGTTAGACAGCGACATGCCAACAAATAAAGAATTCAAAACGAGAATATTTTGACCAAATTCAAGTACTCCACTAAACACTTTTTTTTTTTTTGGTTGACTCGTTCAATGATTTCACATAAAAGAGAAGCCTTTTTTTTTTTCAAGAAATTTTGTTTTACTTGAGAAGTTAGAGAGAGAAAGAAGAAAGGAAGAGAAAAAAAGATAGATTAGTAAATGCAGAAAAACCGATTTTTTTTTTCCTTAATCCAAACCACCAAAACCAATTGCATTTGATTGGTCTGGATAGTTTGTGTTAAGGGGAAAAATCCCTTTTGCGGTTCAGAAGGGCTCAAGAGATTAAAAACTAGGAGTATTTGAAATCGAAACCGACCGCACGAAACTCGCAAGATATATAAATGACCCTAAGGAATACTCCGTAGTAGTTTCTGCAAAAATGAAGATTACTTTTTTCTTGTAGTATCTTTTTAGAGGCTTAAGGGCTCATTTTGTGTGAACATAATTTTATAGATCTCTTATTTTTGAATGCTACACAATTTTTTGGAGCCCCTGTTTTTATCAAATTTTTGGATTCCCAAGACGAAAGCCTTGTTCACCATTAAAATTTAGGGTCCCCGAGACGAAACCTTTGCTCGGGGTCTCTACTATTCATAATTATAATCCTACAAGTAGCCACGGAGACCATAGCCTTTACCCTCTAGGAGGATTTTGCAGAAACTGCAACCTTTAATTTCTATTTTGAAGGAAAAAGATCTTCATTTTTGCACTGCTGGAATTATTTGAATTCAATGACCTAGCCATTGAAACTAACCTCTTTCACTAGACTAGACTAGACTAGAGTTCTAGTAGGAGTGAGTATAACACAAAACAAAACCCCGGCCCATTAGAGAGCAATTCGAGAAACATGTCGCGAGCAACTTAGAGAGCAATTCGAGAAACTAGAACAAGGTAATATGGCCGTCTCCGAATATGCTACGAAATTTCAATCTTTATCACGTTTTGCACCAGAATTGGTGGCGACGGAGGAAAGGAAGTGTCGGCGCTTTGAGAAGGGTTGCATTCGTCTGTTAAGCTGTTGGTAGTAAGTCAGCGTATTGGAAGGTTTTCTGAGATTGTCGAATGCGCAAGGAGCATTGAGAATTCAGTGGGTGCGCTAGGAGACGTAGAGATGTGGAAACCAAGGCAACCGACCGTTAATGTGAGTACGCCGTCTGGGAGTTTTGGGGAGCAAGGGAGGAAAAGGCAAAGAGAACCGAATCAGGTTTTGCAGAACCAGTCAAATCGTAGGCTACCTACTTCATCTGGGAATCAGGAAGTTCCATTGCTTAATAGGTCTTGTTATACTTGTGGCGAACCTGGCCATATTGCGAGAAATTGTCCTCAGGAATCGGGAATACGTGGTGAGTCAGGCTCAACGCAACGGCACAAACGTACGCCGAAACAACAACAGAAGCAATTCCATCAAGCTACCTCGGTTCGAGGATCACGTAGTGGGCAAAGAGCTTTTACGATTAACGAAGCTAATTCATCACCTCCTACCACTTTCTAGCCTTCAGAGACATCAGTTGTGTGGGGTATTTTGCTCTCCTTCCTGTTAAATTTCTTTGTGGTAGTTCTTTTGACTTGGGAGCATTTTGTTCATTCATGACAATGTCTTTGTTTGTGGTTTGAAATCAAAAAAAAAAAAAAAACCAATGATCATAGTCTACGTTGTTTGTGGAGTCATACCTCAAGGTTAAGTCCACCAACGGTGTGAGTTATTCGTTCCTATGTATTGTGTAGTAATTAACTTTCCCATTCAGCGTATGGTGAGGTTTGATCTGATTTGGTAAGGGATTGGTTATACCTATGATAGTTGGAGATATTCTGAATGTAATTCTATAAGGGTTGCTTCTTTTGTGAATCCTTTATATTAACCTAGTTGAATCTTGTTAGAATTGTGTCGTAATCTGTCGTGAAGTCGGTTGTGCTATTGACCTATTATGGTTTTTGACGTTCGAGTTAACTTTCACACTACCTTTCCTAGTATTTCTTGGTGCTATTTGGATTCTTGTGATTAAGTATCCTATGACACATTTGCTATTGATGTTGGTGAATGCTTCTTCTCTCATTCGAGTTCTACTTTGGACACTACCGTGTTTGGGATAAAACTTTGTCGGTTAGCTTGGCCCCTCTGTTATGAGTGTCAGTTTTGTCATTTGCAATTATTGTTTACACAAGTTCTTACATTGCGACTTCTATCTATTAAAGCCAAATTTGGTGGTCATGTGTCTCACAATACCAATTCGTTTGTTAGTGCCATTAAGTTCGGATTTCGTTTGCCGTTGTTGTCTGCATTGGCGTCACAGTTTGTTAAGATATCTCAACTTTGAAGCCCCTGATTTGAACTCATTTCCACATTATATCCGTTTGCTTGCCTAGACTTTTTGGTTGATTTGGATTCCATCATTGTAGCTACTAGTCTATTTGTTGGAGATTGCTACCCCACTCAAGTTCTTATGTCATAATTGGAGCCAAATCTTGTGGTGATATATTCACTGGTATCCATTTGTTGGTGCCGTTCAATTCAAATTCACTTGCTGTAGTTGTTTTCTGTGGCATTAAATCCTATTATGGTTTTCGAACTTCGGAGACCCATGATTCGTTCTATAATGTCCAGCTTCAATTTGTTAGAAGTTTAAACATTCCAGTCTTGGACAAATTTCTTGGTCTTGTATCAGTTTGCCTACGAGGGCTTGGTCTAATTATTTTGTGCTTATTCTTAGTTTCGGAATCTTTCTTTTGCCAATAGGAAATCCATGGTTTATTTGACTTGTGGAGCCAGTGGAAGGATTATGATTAATAATTTCTAGATTCTTCGAATTGTCATGAGATGGTACGTAGAGTTGGTGCCTAACCACTTTAAGGATTCCATGTGTGTTCCTTGATTTCCGGATACCTCGTGACCTTCCTTTAAATTCTTATTTGGTGTTGTCCGAATCTTTGAGCTTACATGTTTCATTTGGGAATACTAACTGAATCCTTCTCTTGACCCAACTTAGTGTGAGAGTTCGGTGCATCTTTCGAGAGGAATTGGCATGTGTTCTTGGCTCTCTAGAATTAGTGTTAAGGGGTGCGATGGAATCTATTCGTCAACGACATTTGGAAGCTCAAGGGAGAATGACTAAACAACCAAGATAGTTCTTTGAAGATTGCCAACTGCATAAGACCAAAGGATTGTGTTGATCGTCGTCATCACCCAATGTAAATTGAAAAAGGGGAATAATGTGTTTTTGTAAAGCATCACCGCGTTGGAGTTTGTCTCGTTTTAGGTGGAAAGGGAAGCTTTCATCGTTAGAAAGAAAATGAGAGTTATGGGTTGAGTATTGGGATACGATGTGTGTCTTTTGGATAACCAGGCGACTACCGATGAAATCCAATTGGAAGAGGCGTTTGATCACCGCCCATTCTAGTGGAAGTCTCGGGAAGTCAATTGGACTATCGGGTATTCGCGATGCTTTTTAATACATAGGTATTGAGGAAGTATGAAACGAATCCATTACACGTGCTAGAGAGGTCCGAACTTGAGTTAGAAGCCGACGTGCCCTATGGAAAGAAACCGATACGTATCCTAGATTCGCATAATCTAGTTTTGTAGTGGTAAGACGATGTTGATAGTGCGAGCTTATGTGCGAAAAGGGGGACAAAATTATAGAGTAATGTCCGCATTTGTTTTAGTTGATTGATGTGAGTTTTTGACGTAGCACTTTCATGATTATTGAACCGTTGCATAATGTAAGTTGTTGTGGTTTTGCGTATCCATATGATACTTGGTTTGGTTGGACTTACCTTGGCGAATTTCGAGGACGAAATTTTTTTTAAGGAGGGTAGAATGTAGAGACCCGTATTTTTTTTTTATTTAGATCATTTTTTTTTCCCTTGTAAACGTATAACTTGTCGAGATAGACGGTGTGGATTTACGGCGGCGTGTTCGTGAAAGGATATAAGGATAATGTGAGAGAGGTGTACGTGTGAGTGTGTGGTGTGAGAAGTAGGGTATAATTTTTCCTTGGTCTTCTAATAAATTCCAGAGGAACACTTTCCCTTTCTCATTTCTATCTCGGCTCTCTCTCTAACTCTCACATTTCTCTCTTTCTCTCGGCTCTCCTCCACTCTCACTCAAAACCCATCAAAACGACATGAAACCTACACAAACCCATCTCCATTTTACCTTCTATACGCATTATTGAGCCTTAATTTCGTGGGTCAAGCTCGGGAAGGAGGAACCGGCTGATTTTGAAGTTTTAGAGGCTAGGGCTTTGTTTGATCTCGGCTTTGATACTTGAGGTAGGAAAATCTAACTAATTTTATGTGTTTATGAGTTGATATAGTGTTTAAGACTTGCTATTAATCATTGATTGAGATTTGTGTTGAAATCCTTTGAAATCCCCAAAATCTGCTGCTGTCCCGTTTTTCTGCTGCTGCCTGTTTTTCTGAGATTTTCCCAATTTCGAACAGTCATAACTTCCTCGTCCGTTATCGAAAACGCGCAAATTATATATCGAATTCGAGATCTTGAAGTCAGCTTTCCAGGGCCACCAAAATCACCTTAAAACTCTAAGTACACAGAAAGTTATGATCATAGGAGTGAAGGTGTGTCAGCTGCCTCGTTTTCTGCTGTTCCTGTCATTTTCTGGGTTTTTGCCCAACTTCGAATGGCCATAGCTTCCTTGTCCGATGTCAATTCGATCGTATGATATATCGATTTCGAGGTTTTGAAGTCATCTTTTAATTGCCACCAAAATTACGTTGACAGGTTAAGTATACAAAAAGTTAGGACAATAGAAGTAGAGGGGGATTAGTTGCCACAACTTAAGAATGAGTTCGATTGACTTAAAATATTGCAAAGGTTGAGTTATGAATTTAGGATGAGTTTTGATTGAAATGTGGTACGAGGACACATGAACAATAATTGTGAAATGATGACGATCATGGAAAATGCGAGGTGAAATGGTTTATCGGTAAACTAACATTTGAAATGGTGACGTGCTGACTTATTTTGATATAAGTTATGTTAATGTGAGATGGGCGTAATTGTATACTCGTTGGTATGTGGGTGTTGCCCTCTTAATGATTGTCATACAATAGACCCTGTTATGAAGTCGTATCGATAGGTTTGCATCGTGAGTATACGTTGAATATGGGAATAGACCCGGGTAAAGCCGTGGTGACCCAAGTGCCTTGTGAATGCGGGAATAGACCCGGGTAAAGCCGTGGTGACCCAACTGCTCTTCGGATTTGAGGATAGACCTGGGTAAAGCCATGGTGACTCTCTTCCGGTTCGACTTAGGGAAAAGACCCGGGGAAGCCGTGGTGACTCTAAGGGCGATGTTATTGTATTGAGCTAAGAATTTGGGATATCATAGTGTATGGTGACTTGTGGTAACGGGTTTCGTGTGGGATTTTAGCTACACTACTTTTATTATTATCTATCGTGTGATTTTTCATTTGGTAGAGTGTTTGACAAGAGGCATAGATCCTACTATAGTGTGACACGTTGAGGAAGATCGGTATAGGCATTCGCACGTTAGGCTATGAACGGAATCTAATTGTAGGGAGGTGTGAAACGATGAGACGTGACATGAGAAAAAGAGGGTTAATGCGAGAAATTCCTTGAGTTCTTAGAAGTCTTGACTGTGTAGTACATTCATATTTGGCTCTAATTGCTATCGTCTATCGATGTGATCTTCCTTTCGCACTTGTCTTCCCGTATGCACATAAAGTTAGCATAGATTTTTCTACTGGGCTAGTGTAGCTCAACCTATTATTTTTCAGGTACAAATCAGAGGCTGTGACATGGGTTGCTGTGCTTGCATGTGATCCCACATTTTGAAAGCGACTTCAGAGAGTTAATCTTGCATCTCTTATAAACTTTATCTTCGGATGAAGGAATTGTAATCTTATTATTATTATTATTCTATTAAATGAAGGATTCATGTAAACTCTTAACTTTCTTTTAACGTGATCTAGTGGTTTTAGGCCGTTGGGCCAAGGATGTAAATTTGGAAATGCTTTGGAGTTTGGAGATGATTTGCGAACAAGGGAAATAGAAATGGCTTTTGGGTAATATTTGTATTATTGTGAGAATTTTTATTTATGAAAAACCTTTAATATTTATGTTGAAAATCGAGGGCGTGACAACTTGGTATCAGAGCGTCTAGGTTTGAATACCTAAAGACCGTGGGGAGACTTTAGTCTCATGGGTTCAAAATCATAGCAAAATTTTTACATGACATGTGTGCTTGCATTAATGAGTCAGTACATTGGCACACATTGCATTTACGATAGTGTAGATTGTTAAAGTATGGTTGACTTATGTTGGGAAAGTTGGACGTTTGGTCTCACGATGGAGTCGTGGTTGTTATTGTTGATAGTCGTTGTCGTTGATTGTGTTATATTTTCAATTCTTGTAGCACGATGCCACCGAGACGTGAGAGTAACCTTGCTAGAGAAATTGTAGCGGCACTTGCAGAGTCAAATCTTTTGAACTCAGCGCTTAGGGCTAATGCGAATGACCGTGCCATGGAAGCGATGAAGGCGTTTTGTCGTATGAAACCACCAGAGTTTGATGGGGAAAGTAGCGATCCTCTTGTGGCTGATCATTGGCTTTCACAAATTCGTAAAATCTTTAGCGCTTTAAGATTGCGGAAGATGACCTACGAGTGAGTATTGTGGCAGTTCAACTCATCGGTGAGGCAAATGAGTGGTGGGAATCGGTTTTGGGAGCAAGAAGAGACGCTAGGAGAGCGGCAAGGGCGGTTAATCAAACAAATGAGCCGGATGTAGAGAACCTAACTTGGGCTGAGTTTGAAGAACTCTTCCAGAATCAATATTTTCCAGAAACATGTCGCGAGCAACTTAGAGAGCAATTCGAGAAACTAGAACAAGGTAATATGGCCGTCTCCGAATATGCTACGAAATTTCAATCTTTATCACGTTTTGCACCAGAATTGGTGGCGACGGAGGAAAGGAAGTGTCGGCGCTTTGAGAAGGGGTTGCATTCGTCTGTTAAGCTGTTGGTAGTAAGTCAGCGTATTGGAAGGTTTTCTGAGATTGTCGAATGCGCAAGGAGCATTGAGAATTCAGTGGGTGCGCTAGGAGACGTAGAGATGTGGAAACCAAGGCAACCGACCGTTAATGTGAGTACGCCGTCTGGGAGTTTTGGGGAAAGGGAGGAAAAGGCAAAGAGAACCGAATCAGGTTTTGCAGAACCAGTCAAATCGTAGGCTACCTACTTCATCTGGGAATCAGGAAGTTCCATTGCTTAATAGGTCTTGTTATACTTGTGGCGAACCTGGCCATATTGCGAGAAATTGTCCTCAGGAATCGGGAATACGTGGTGAGTCAGGCTCAACGCAACGGCACAAACGTACGCCGAAACAACAACAGAAGCAATTCCATCAAGCTACCTCGGTTCGAGGATCACGTAGTGGGCAAAGAGCTTTTACGATTAACGAAGCTAATTCATCACCTCCTACCACTTTCTAGCCTTCAAGACATCAGTTGTGTGGGGTATTTTGCTCTCCTTCCTGTTAAATTTCTTTGTGGTAGTTCTTTTGACTTGGGAGCATTTTGTTCATTCATGACAATGTCTTTGTTTGTGGTTTGAAATCAAAAAAAAAAAAAAACCAATGATCATAGTCTACGTTGTTTGTGGAGTCATACCTCAAGGTTAAGTCCACCAACGGTGTGAGTTATTCGTTCCTATGTATTGTGTAGTAATTAACTTTCCCATTCAGCGTATGGTGAGGTTTGATCTGATTTGGTAAGGGATTGGTTATACCTATGATAGTTGGAGATATTCTGAATGTAATTCTATAAGGGTTGCTTCTTTTGTGAATCCTTTATATTAACCTAGTTGAATCTTGTTAGAATTGTGTCGTAATCTGTCGTGAAGTCGGTTGTGCTATTGACCTATTATGGTTTTTGACGTTCGAGTTAACTTTCACACTACCTTTCCTAGTATTTCTTGGTGCTATTTGGATTCTTGTGATTAAGTATCCTATGACACATTTGCTATTGATGTTGGTGAATGCTTCTTCTCTCATTCGAGTTCTACTTTGGACACTACCGTGTTTGGGATAAAACTTTGTCGGTTAGCTTGGCCACCTCTGTTATGAGTGTCAGTTTCGTTTGCAATTATTGTTTTACACAAGTTCTTACATTGCGACTTCTATCTATTAAAGCCAAATTTGGTGGTCATGTGTCTCACAATACCAATTCGTTTGTTAGTGCCATTAAGTTCGGATTTCGTTTGCCGTTGTTGTCTGCATTGGCGTCACAGTTTGTTAAGATATCTCAACTTTGAAGCCCCTGATTTGAACTCATTTCCACATTATATCCGTTTGCTTGCCTAGACTTTTTGGTTGATTTGGATTCCATCATTGTAGCTACTAGTCTATTTGTTGGAGATTGCTACCCCACTCAAGTTCTTATGTCATAATTGGAGCCAAATCTTGTGGTGATATATTCACTGGTATCCATTTGTTGGTGCCGTTCAATTCAAATTCACTTGCTGTAGTTGTTTTCTGTGGCATTAAATCCTATTATGGTTTTCGAACTTCGGAGACCCATGATTCGTTCTATAATGTCCAGCTTCAATTTGTTAGAAGTTTAAACATTCCAGTCTTGGACAAATTTCTTGGTCTTGTATCAGTTTGCCTACGAGGGCTTGGTCTAATTATTTTGTGCTTATTCTTAGTTTCGGAATCTTTCTTTTGCCAATAGGAAATCCATGGTTTATTTGACTTGTGGAGCCAGTGGAAGGATTATGATTAATAATTTCTAGATTCTTCGAATTGTCATGAGATGGTACGTAGAGTTGGTGCCTAACCACTTTAAGGATTCCATGTGTGTTCCTTGATTTCCGGATACCTCGTGACCTTCCTTTAAATTCTTATTTGGTGTTGTCCGAATCTTTGAGCTTACATGTTTCATTTGGGAATACTAACTGAATCCTTCTCTTGACCTAACTTAGTGTGAGAGTTCGGTGCATCTTTCGAGAGGAATTGGCATGTGTTCTTGGCTCTCTAGAATTAGTGTTAAGGGGTGCGATGGAATCTATTCGTCAACGACATTTGGAAGCTCAAGGGAGAATGACTAAACAAACCAAGATAGTTCTTTGAAGATTGCCAACTGCATAAGACCAAAGGATTGTGTTGATCGTCGTCATCACCCAATGTAAATTGAAAAAGGGGAATAATGTGTTTTTGTAAAGCATCACCGCGTTGGAGTTTGTCTCGTTTTAGGTGGAAAGGAAGCTTTCATCGTTAGAAAGAAAATGAGAGTTATGGGTTGAGTATTGGGATACGATGTGTGTCTTTTGGATAACCAGGCGACTACCGATGAAATCCAATTGGAAGAGGCGTTTGATCACCGCCCATTCTAGTGGAAGTCTCGGGAAGTCAATTGGACTATCGGGTATTCGCGATGCTTTTTAATACATAGGTATTGAGGAAGTATGAAACGAATCCATTACACGTGCTAGAGAGGTCCGAACTTGAGTTAGAAGCCGACGTGCCCTATGGAAAGAAACCGATACGTATCCTAGATTCGCATAATCTAGTTTTGTAGTGGTAAGACGATGTTGATAGTGCGAGCTTATGTGCGAAAAGGGGGACAAAATTATAGAGTAATGTCCGCATTTGTTTTAGTTGATTGATGTGAGTTTTTGACGTAGCACTTTCATGATTATTGAACCGTTGCATAATGTAAGTTGTTGTGGTTTTGCGTATCCATATGATACTTGGTTTGGTTGGACTTACCTTGGCGAATTTCGAGGACGAAATTTTTTTTAAGGAGGGTAGAATGTAGAGACCCGTATTTTTTTTTATTTAGATCATTTTTTTTTCCCTTGTAAACGTATAACTTGTCGAGATAGACGGTGTGGATTTACGGTGCGGCGTGTTCGTGAAAGGATATAAGGATAAATGTGAGAGAGGTGTACGTGTGAGTGTGTGGTGTGAGAAGTAGGGTATAATTTTCCTTGGTCTTCTAATAAATTCCAGAGGAACACTTTCCCTTTCTCATTTCTATCTCTCGGCTCTCTCTCTAACTCTCACATTTCTCTCTTTCTCTCGGCTCTCCTCCACTCTCACTCAATAACCCATCAAAACGACATGAAACCTACACAAACCCATCTCCATTTTACCTTCTATACGCATTATTGAGCCTTAATTTCGTGGGTCAAGCTCGGGGAAGGAGGAACCGGCTGATTTTGAAGTTTTAGAGGCTAGGGCTTTGTTTGATCTCGGCTTTGATACTTGAGGTAGGAAAATCTAACTAATTTTATGTGTTTATGAGTTGATATAGTGTTTAGACTTGCTATTATCATTGATTGAGATTTGTGTTGAATCCTTTGAAATCCCCAAAATCTGCTGCTGTCCCGTTTTTCTGCTGCTGCCCGTTTTTCTGAGATTTTTCCCAATTCGAACAGTCATAACTTCCTCGTCCGTTATCGAAAACGCGCAAATTATATATCGAATTCGAGATCTTGAAGTCAGCTTTCCAGGGCCACCAAAATCACCTTAAAACTCTAAGTACACAGAAAGTTATGATCATAGGAGTGAAGGTGTGTCAGCTGCCTCGTTTTCTGCTGTTCCTGTCATTTTCTGGGTTTTTGCCCAACTTCGAATGGCCATAGCTTCCTTGTCCGATGTTCAATTCGATCGTATGATATATCGATTTCGAGGTTTTGAAGTCATCTTTTAATTGCCACCAAAATTACGTTGACAGGTTAAGTATACAAAAAGTTAGGACAATAGAAGTAGAGGGGGATTAGTTGCCACAACTTAAGAATGAGTTCGATTGACTTAAAATATTGCAAAGGTTGAGTTATGAATTTAGGATGAGTTTTGATTGAAATGTGGTACGAGGACACATGAACAATAATTGTGAAATGATGACGATCATGGAAAATGCGAGGTGAAATGGTTTATCGGTAAACTAACATTTGAAATGGTGACGTGCTGACTTATTATTGATATAGTTATGTTAATGTGAGATGGGTAATTGTTACTCGTTGGTATGTGGGTGTTGCCCTTTAATGATTGTCATACAATAGACCCTGTTTGAAGTCGTATCGATAGGTTTGCATCGTGAGTATACGTTGAATATGGGAATAGACCCGGGTAAAGCCGTGGTGACCCAAGTGCCTTGTGAATGCGGGAATAGACCCGGGTAAAGCCGTGGTGACCCAACTGCTCTTCGGATTTGAGGATAGACCTGGGTAAAGCCATGGTGACTCTCTTCCGGTTCGACTTAGGGAAAAGACCCGGGGAAAGCCGTGGTGACTCTAAGGGCGATGTTGATTGTATTGAGCTAAGAATTTGGGATATCATAGTAGTGTATGGTGACTTGTGGTAACGGGTTTCGTGTGGGATTTTAGCTACACTACTTTTATTATTATCTATCGTGTGATTTTTCATTTGGTAGAGTGTTTGACAAGAGGCATAGATGACCTACTATAGTGTGACACGTTGAGGAAGATCGGTATAGGCATTCGCACGTTAGGCTATGAACGGAATCTAATTGTAGGGAGGTGTGAAACGATGAGACGTGACATGAGAAAAAGAGGGTTAATGCGAGAAATTCCTTGAGTTCTTAGAAGTCTTGACTGTGTAGTACATTCATATTTGGCTCTAATTGCTATCGTCTATCGATGTGATCTTCCTTTCGCACTTGTCTTCCCGTATGCACATAAAGTTAGCATAGATTTTTCTACTGGGCTAGTGTAGCTCAACCTATTATTTTTCAGGTACAAATCAGAGAGCTGTGACATGGGTTGCTGTGCTTGCATGTGATCCCACATTTTGAAAGCGACTTCAGAGAGTTAATCTTGCATCTCTTATAAACTTTATCTTCGGATGAAGGAATTGTAATCTTATTATTATTATTATTCTATTAAATGAAGGATTCATGTAAACTCTTAACTTTCTTTTAACGTGATCTAGTGGTTTTAGGCCGTTGGGCCAAGGATGTAAATTTGGAAATGCTTTGGAGTTTGGAGATGATTTGCGAACAAGGGAAATAGAAATGGCTTTTGGGTAATATTTGTATTATTGTGAGAATTTTTATTTATGAAAAACCTTTAATATTTATGTTGAAAATCGAGGGCGTGACAATGAGAATACAGTTTATATATGGTTTAATCATATTAGTTTTGAAAATCAGATTATGATTGTGTTGATTTTTATTTTCATCTATTTTAGATGAATGATATTGATGAGGATGACATTATGGATGATGCTGATGAGTTTGATATTTCTCAAAATGCTAGAAATGTAAATGATGATCAAGTGCCTAAAAATAAGATTGAGTCTAAAAGTGTTCGTGGTGATGGTATAGTAGGTAATAAGAGGACTCCTTGCTGGAAGGATTTTAAAATTATTACACCAACAGGTCATCTGAAACCTAGGGCTGCATGCAACTGGTGTGGGAAGAGTTATGCATGTCATTCAAAGAATAATGGTATAAAGTCACTGACTCATCATCTTAAGAATCAGTGTACCAATTATCCCATGACCAATAAATTTAAGGGTACGTGGCAAAAAAATTTTAGTTTTCAAAAAAAAGAAACATAATGGTGAAACAAGTGCAAAACTTGTGCCTGTGACCTTTAGTGCTGACACATGTGGAAGGGCACTAGTGAAGATGATAATAATTGATGAGTTGCCATTTTCATTTGCTGAGGAAGAAGGATTCCAACATTTTATAAGTGTCGTTCAACCAATCTGGAAGCCTCCTGGTAGGATTGTAAAACAAATACTTAAGCGTGAAAGGTTGTGTCATAGAATGCACACTTGGACTTCGGTCCAAAATTTAAATTACATGTGTCTTACAGGATATTTTATTGATTAGAATTGGAAATATCAAAAGAAAATTATGAATTCTTGTGTTGTTCCTAATCATAAGGGTGAGACTCTTGGTAGAATGGTTCAACAATACTTATTGGATTGGGGGATTGATAAGTTTCTAACTGTTACGATTGATAATGCATCCTTAAATAATCTTTTAATTGCTTACTTGAAGAGAAAGACCAAATATAGGAAGACCACCATTTTAAATCACGAGTTCTTACATGTGAAATGTTCGGCACATATCTTAAATCTAGTCGTCTATGAGGAATTGCAAGAGATTGACGTCCCAATTGCAATGGTGCAAAATATTATGAGATATGTGAGGTCTTACCGATTTAGAATGACAGAGTTTTAGTCATCTATTGAAAAGGAAGGCATTGTATGTAGGCTTAAACCTTATTTGGATGTATCTACTTGGTGGAACTACAAATTTTTTATGTTGGAGAGGGCTCTAACTTATCAAAAGGCTTTTGATCGATTACTGATGACTCGACTGTCAAATTAAATGTAAGAGAGGAAGAGATGGATGAGGAATTTGATGATATTAATGCTTTTGAGGGTCCAGGTAGGATAAATGAAATTGAGGAGAGAAAGGGAAGGAAATGGAGGGAAAAAGAGTGGAAGGAAAATGTTGGGCCTCCAACTTCAAGTGATTGGGAAAAAAAGATTAAGTTGTACTTTTGTTTCTTCAAGTGTTTTACATTGCAACTTTGAAATTTTTGGATTCTTTATATGTCACTTGCAATGCTTTTTTTGATGAAATGGGATTGATTCAACAAGATATTATGAAGTTTTGTGCAACCAATGATAGTGATTTGCATGATTTGGCACTTGGTATGAGATTAATCAAATGATGATATTTGCGGTTGTTCTTGACCCTCGATGCAAAGTTGAATTCTTTGAATATTGCTTTCAAAATACTTTGGATTACGATAAGAAGTTGGTTGTGAGTTGACGGACATGATAACACATGGAATTACCCATTTATTTGAACGGTATGTGAAGAATAGTGCAAGCTTGAATGTGCGTAGGCAAGAGATTGGGAGATCATCGGATAAGGTAAATTTAGATGGATTTGAAATGGACATTTGTAATCATAAATCTTTGAAATCTCAATTTAAGATGCACTTGCATAAGGAAACCAACATGACAAACAAATCAAAATTAGAAAAGTATCTTGCGGAAGCTAGTGAAGATGATTGTGATGAGTTTGATGAATTGCGTTGGTGGAAGTTAAGCTCCTTTAAGTATCCAATTGTCTCTCAAATGGCACAAGATGTGCTAACCATCCATGTGCCCACGCTCACCTCCGAATGCGCTTTTAGCACGGGCGGATGTGTAATTGACCCATATCAAAGTTCTCTCTTACCAAAGACCATGGAGGCTGTTATTTGCACGCAACAATGGATAAGGAAATCAACTAAAATCAATATTAGATAACAACTTCAGTTGTAGCAATTAGATTCGGGTACTACTCTTATTTTTAGTTCTTGTTTTCTTTATTTCATGGTTCTTAAATTCCTTTCATGTTGAATGTCTTACTTGTATGTTTTTCTTTATTTTTTTTCTTCTATGTTTTTATTTGTCTTGGACTCAACTGATAAGGACTACGGAGTAAGGGGTTGGTGCAATTGTTTATTTCATGGTTGAGATAAATCCTAATCACATATCTGTTTCTGTTTGCAATAATTTTTATTATGAAATTACATAGTCTGTTTTCGTTTTGTAAAGTTTTTCAGTTGTTTTGCCTATTGATTTCAGGTCTTGCATGGGTGGGATGTTGGATGGATGCTACTAAAATTGTTGGTTTTTTATTGGAGGCTTGGAGTTGATGTCATGGAGCTAGGCATGGACCTTTTGAGTCTGTATATTTACTGTTATTTGTTTTGCCCAAGCTACTAGCTGGATTGTTGGCATTAGTATTTTGAACGTGATAGACTTTGACTTTTGCAATGTTGGGTGTTCAATACTTGAAGTATATTAGTGCAATTTTCTGCTGGTTCTATATTTAATAATATATTTCTGAAAATGGTGATGCTCACAAGAAGTGTGGTCTGATTGAAGTTCCGAATGTAGCTAGTTTTAATTAGGAGTGTTTCTTTTCTTTTCTTTTCTTTTCTTTTCTTTTTTAGAGTATTCTATTATGGCAAATTCTGTGAGTATGGTTGGTACTTGTAATTCTCCGTAGTTTGAGACTTTGAGTATGTTGTTGGTGTTTTCTTTCGAATTGGTGTTTGAAAAAAAAATAGGTGGAAGAATTGGTGTTTGCTTGGGAATTTAATCAATTTATTATCAGGTTGAGTATGCTCGGGCCTTATTATTATTATTATTATTATTATTATTTGATCCGCAGCTCGGGCCTTATTAGCTTTTAAAAAAAATGATAAAATGTAGTTGGAATTTGGAAACAGCCAAACAGGTGTTTGCTTTGGTGTTTGTTTGGTTTGGCCGTTTGGGCCATTTGGCCCACTGTCAAGTTGAGAGAGAATGGTATTGGTTTGGGCCATTTGGATGGTACAGGTTTATTTAAATGGTATGGGTTTAGCCTTATTGGCCCACTGTCATGTTTTATAAATGGGCCCAACTAAGGCCCATTTCGGATGGACCGAAATTCCCGACTGGACTGACCCCACCCCAAATCGAATCAAATCGAACCGAATTCCAACCCTGGTCAGGATCGGTTTGGGAAATATTTTCCCCGGACCAAATCGGTCTTCGAAAATTTCACCCCGAACCGAACTGAAATCACCCCTAGCAGCTACTGGGGAAGGAGATGAGAAGTTACCGAGTGTGCGAGGTATTCGTGAAGGGCCGATTACAATGGGTAGATAATGGCCTAATGGGTCTAGAAATATTGTAATTTGGCAGTGCATGGCTGTGGTGACTTAATTAAAAATTGGTTTGTGAAATGTAAATGGGTTTCTGAAAATTGAGATTTTTATATTGAAGGTCAATGTTGGATTGGGTTGATTTAATTGAATTTTTTTTTCTGGAGCAAATGATACTGTAATATTTTTATTTTGAAGGTTAAATGGTGTTGATTATTTTTTTTAAGAAAATAGGAGAGAGAGGGGAAGGAAATGGCCAAAATACAACCTGCAAACGTATCACATGAGGAGCACATGCCTCTTTTCCGTTCAAAAACTGGAAACTCAACTAAAATTGAAAGGTTAGAATTTTCTAAATCAAAAATAGAAAGGACTGAAGTAGAATTCACGAGAAAGTCGAAAGGATATAACATAAATTTACCCGTAAATTTAATTGTGAGCAGGTAATGAAATGTATGGTCTTGATCTCTATTCTTTCTAGATTCAATTTAGCTGTTACTTTCTCCGTCCCTTTTTAAGAATTCTACTTCGTAAATCCAAATTTTTATGGCGATATCATCATTACGCTCTAAAAGTTTATAATTTTTTCTACTTACGCTCTATAGAGATATTATCATTACACTTTTACTTATTAACTTTTCAAACTGGAAAATATACTTTTAGGGGCAAAATGAAAAATGTAGCAACTTTTACCCATGATAACTTTACGAAATGGATATTTATTAAGGGGCAACCAAAAATAAAATATTGGACTGTAAAAAAGGACAGAGGAAAAATGTTTTTAAGAATATATAAACTAGAGATATAGAAGATGTTGCTTGGGCCAGTTATGAGTTAAAATCAATATCTCACCAAAAAAAAATAAAGGTAAAGTAAAAGGACTCCGATCATAGACTGTTCAAAGAGAAACTTATTCATGAAATTGATCGCCGTAAGCCTCATTCACGGCTCTTCCGTAAATAAGATTTGAGTTAATTCTGGACCGGTCCTAATATTGGATTTCATAGTCCACCAAGTCCTATGGAGTAAAAGTGTAATCCTCACTAAGTCCTGTGGGTATAATATTACTTCTTTACCTCACTTTAAATAGCAACAAATAAACACAGTTCATCATTTGGGGTTTCAAATGAATGCAGCCCACCCCCCACCACGCCACCGCTGCCGCCACCACCACCATCACCGCCGCCGCCGCCGCCACCACCACCACCACCATCACCACAACCGCCGCCACCACGACCACAACGTCGCCACCATCATAATGACCACCACCACACCACCCTCACCACCCCCACCACCATGCCACCACCACCGTCGCCGCCACCACCACCGCTGCCGCCACCATCACCACCACCGCCACCAACAACACCAACACCATCACGCCACCACCACCACCACCACCACCGTCGCCGCCACCACCACCACCACCACCGCCACCGCGACCACCAACACCATCACGCCACCACCCCCACCACAACACCGCCACCACCATAATGACCACCACAACGTCGCTACCACCCCCACTCCACCACAACGTCGCCGCCACCACCATAATGCCGCCACCATAACCACCATCATCACTCCACCATCACCACTATGCTGCCACCAAAAAAACCACCACCACCACAATGACCACTACCACCACCACGCCACCCTCACCGCTCCCACCACCACCGCCGCCGCCGCCACCACCACCGCCGCCACCACACCGCCGTCGTCACCATCACGGCACCACCACAACCGCCGCCGCCACCACCACAACGCCTCTACCATTACCACTCCACCACTGCCACCACCACAATGACCACCACCACGTTGCCACTGCCATCACCACCACGTCGTCGTCGCCACCGCCACCGCCACCACCACCACCACAATAATGCCGCCACCACAACCACCACCATCACCACTACGCTGCCATCACAAAAAGCACCAACATGCCGTCGTCGTTGCCACCACCACCACCACAACCACAATTAACAGTGTTAATTTTTGTCTAAATTAACAGTGTTAATTTTCATATAAATTCACACTACAATTAATAATGTTACTTAATTTCTATATAAATTAACTGTGGTAATTTTCATATAAATTCACACCATAATTAATAGTGTTAATTAACAGTTGGCCCATATAAACTCCTACACCTCCACTCCACCACCACCGCCACGATTAACAGTATTAAATTTTGTCTAAATTTATAATTAACAATAGAGTGATTTGCCTTTATATCCCTTCGACTTATGTGAAAAGTTCAACTTAGTCCTTCCAGTTTCAATTTCACCCAAATAAACCTTCGATTTCCAAAATTATTTCAATGTCATCCTTCCATTGCCTCCCGTCATTAAATTGGACGGAAAAAGGCCATGTGCCCATCACATGAGCCTCCTCCAGGGGCATATTTGCCCATTCACCCCCCTCCCCTAACCCTATATCCATTGGTGGAGGGAAATGCCTCCATTTATACCGCCATTTTCACCCATTATCCACACCTGTCTCTCTCCTCATCACTGGTTAGCATCTCTCTCTCTCTCTATCTTTGTATATATATATATTTCTATCTGTAACTCTCTCTCTCTCTCTATCTATCTTTCTATCTGTAACTCTCTCTCTCTGTGTCTCGTTCTGTCTCTATCTCTCTCTATCTCTCCCTGTCTATCTCTCTCCCTGTCTCTCTCTCTCCCTGTCGTTTTACAGGTTGTCATCTCCCACCCACCATGGATTCTTCATCTTCAACAAGCACAAATGCCATGATTCCTAGGTACAGAACTAAATATTGCCATTGCAAGCTCCAGGCAGTCATCAGAGTGACAAATTCAGATCCAAACAAAGGAAAAATATATTACTCATGTCCAAATAGAGTCTGTGATACATGGGATTGGTGCAAGCCAATTAACACAGTCCCAAGTGTGCCAACCCAGAGGAGGTTCATCGATGAAGATGAGATAGAAAGGGCAACATCTAGGGATGAAAATGCAAGACGTGGGGTTGATAATGCAATGGCAGCTTGGATGCAAGTGCTTGAAGGCCAGCTAGGAACTGTAAAGATGATGGTGGCCATGTGCCTCATCACCATGGTCTTGTGTTTTTTTGTTATCCTACTGAAATGAATGTAATGCACCTAATGAATGAAATGAATCAGCTTTTGTGGGTTTGAAAACCTGTGTTTATTTACGTGGCATTACAATAGACAAAAGGCAGTTCAATAATACACTAATTACCAAACCATATGACAGTTGATGAATAAGACAATTCATTGAAGAAGAAGATAGTTGCATTGACTATAATATCAGTTCAAAAACTTGCCAAAATCAGTGCAATACAACCATTCAACATTAGTCAATACATAAACCAAATACCAACTCGGGAACCAGCCATTCAATATCCAGTTAAAACAAAAACCTACTTGCCAACCAACCATTCAATATCCAAACTTTACATAAACCTACTTGGCAATCAAAAAAAACTATTGTGCACAAAATAAACCTATTGTGCTGGTGGTTGTGAAGCTTGAGCAGCTGCTGCAGGTGGTGCTTGTGGTTGTGAAGCCCTACCCCTTCCATAACCCCTGCCCCTTCCAACAGTCCTTCCCCGTCCACCATCACCCCTTCCACCATCAGTCATTCCCCTTCCACCATCACCTCTGCCCCGTCCACCATCACCATTTCCCCTTCCAGCACCACCCCTACCCCTTAATGCTTGGCCTCCTTCAGTTGGTGTAGTAACAAGTCCCCTTCCTCGGGTACTAGATGCTTGGCTTCCTCCTTGCCTTGGCATTCCTCTTGGCTTTCCAGTTGGCCTGTTGAATACTAACCCTCCACTAGGCCTCCTCCTAATGTCAGGATTGACTTCATTTTTGCAGCTCCTGATATTATGGCCCCATTGGCCACATTTGCCACACCTCAATGAAGTATTCTGTCTCTTCAGCTTATCTGCATCAGGATTCTCCAGCTCTTCTCTTTCCTTCCTTCTAGATTTCTTTGGTCTGCCAGCAGACCTGCCATAGTTGGGAGGGAGAACTGGGACACATCCACTTGAAGGCCACATGGTCCAACCATTGATGGGGTAAATGATACCCCTATAGATATTGGCATTTGTCTCCTTTCCATAGCAAGGGTGGCAGTAATCTAGTATGTTTTCACGTTTGAAAGTAATGGCAACAATAGCATGGACACATGGGATACCTTTCAAATCCCA
Organism: Rhododendron mucronatum var. ripense; assembly: GCA_019656295.1. NCBI lineage: Eukaryota > Viridiplantae > Streptophyta > Magnoliopsida > Ericales > Ericaceae > Rhododendron > Rhododendron mucronatum. The sequence goes on along the minus strand of BPLT01000101.1, from coordinate 704,944 downwards.
TCTTCTACAGCTACATGTGTGGTCCACCAAATTCAAACTATACTGCTCTGGTGGAAGGCAATGTATTTGGAAATGTCCCTCACCACACCATATTGGGTTACAACCACCGACTCTTTTCTTATACTTCTCTATTTTTTTTTATGACATTAGGGCTTATGCTGTGTTCCCACTTTGTTATTTTGTCTCTCCTTTTGGCCATTCTTTTCATTAAGTAGCACCTGATCCCTTCCAACATAGTTATAATTGGTTTTTCTCTAGCCTTCCTAATGTCTTTGTTGAAACCCTCACATAGGTTGTTAACAAGAATGTCACAATTATTCAAAGTGGAAAAGTGAGACCTGGACCATTGACTGGCTGGTTTTTCTGCTAGCCACTTGTATGCCTCCACATCAGTAGTCCTCATCAAATCCATTGCTTTTTGAAATTCTGTGACTGTTGTAGCTCTAGCTGCTGCCCATAATTGTTTCCTCAACTCCATCCCCTTGTGTGAATCTCTGAAATTTGTATACAAGTGCCTAGTGCAGAATCTCATCTCTGCATTTGGCACCACTTCTTGTAAAGCTGGAACAAGACCCTACAAAGTGAAACATGAGATGATGAAATTAAATATACTCTTGCAGCATTAAATAAACAAGATGAAATCAAAACAAACAAGTAAAGCTTTACCTTTTGTTTGTCTGTCATGAATGTCCATGCACTTGTATTCTGAATTTCTAAGTCTTCAACCACCAACTCCAAAAACCAGGTCCATGTGTCCTTGGTTTCACTCTCAGCAACAGCATATGAAAATGGGAATGACTGATTATTAGCATCTATCCCCACAGCAACTAACAACTGAACCCCATGTGCTCCTTTCAAGTGGTATGCATCCATACAAACCAACCTTCTGCAACCAGCTAGCATTCCTTGCTTTAATGCCCCCAAACATACATAAATTCTCTCAAATATTGGCTGACCATCTGGAGTTGGAGAAGGTATAGTTTTGATGATGATTGTGGTGTTAAGGTTTATTCTCCTTATCTCTTCACAATAATCCCTCAACCTGCCAAATTGTTCCAAATTTGTTCCCTCAATGAGGTTAAGTGCTTTCCTCTTAGCCCTATAAGCTTGAGTGTGAGAAATGCCAACCACAAGATCCTTCTTCACTCTTTGTTGCAAGTGATCCAAAGGCATGTCAGGATTGGATCTTATACTGTCCACATACTTCTCAGCAAGGTACTTTGAGGTTACATGCCTCACTTTGAATGATCTGAGACAATCATGTTCACTTTTGTGGGTTTTGACCTGAAATGATTCACCTTTTTGAGAAAGTGAAGCCATAACACTCCAACCACATCCCTCTGTATCACATTTAGCTTTTACTCTTGTGGTCTCATTCTTTACAAACTTAATGTCTTTTCCTTCTTTTATTGAATACTCTCTCACTGCTTCCCTAAACTCTTTTGCTGAGGGAAACTTCATCCCTACAGTAAACTGGACCTTTCCCAAATCAGTTTCTCTTCTATACTCATGAAACTTGTCTTTCTTCCTATCATCATCAGAGTTTGAACAAGCACTATGGAGATCATCTGATGAATCATCTCCGTAATCTTTGTCATCATCATCATCATCTATGTCATCATTCAAGTTTGGTTCTTTCCCTTTACTATTGTCAAACCCTGCCCATTCAGCATCTTCATCAACATTTGCCTCATATAACCCATCATCATCAGACTGCTCATAGTCACTATCTACCTCAAATGACACATCAGACTCACTAGTTCTATCACCTAAATCTTGAACATGTACCCCATCATAGGTCATACCATCACAAAAACCATCTTCAAAAAAAGCATCATCAACAAGAAAATCTTCATAGTTGACTTCATGACATGGCTCTCCCTTATCAGTTGGACCCCATTATCAGTTGGACCCCCCTTATCAGTTTCAGTTTGACAATCCTTTTCATTTCTAGACCCCTTATCAGTTTTAGTGGGACAACCCTCATCAGTTGTACATCCCTTTTAAGTTTCAGTTGGATTCCCTTTATCAGTTGGAGTTGGAGTTGGACCCCCCTCATCAGTTTGACTTTCCATCATTTCAATGGGAATAATTGGTTCTACATACATGTCCACTATCCTACTTGGGGGAAGTTGCTCAATCATATCTATTATATCACTGTCAGTCAAAAACATTTTCAACCCATTGTTAATGTTTTTCCCAGTCATCACATAGTAATAATTTATCATACCCGTGTACCCCAATGCCCCGACAATATCACCAATAGTAATTAAAGACATTACATCTGGGTCACATTTTTCACAGGATTCAACACAACCAACCTTCGTACCTGATTGTGGGCCTATTAAAGAACTTTCCCCCATGATGAATCTGTATAGTGAAATGGCCTCCTGCACATGATTAAACAATGTTTATGGGACCACAATCAAAAAGGAGCACTACAACAGACAAAAAAACCCTGCGCTTTTCAAAAAACAAAAGGCAACCGACACATGCAAACAACCCAATCCAGAACCCAATAAAGCATATTTGATCAGAAAAATAGTTTTTCTTTACTGAAAAGGACAGCTTGTATCAATTTCTTCCCAAAATTTAAGCCGTTATTCTACACATAACCGAACGAATAACTCACCTAGGGTTTTTTCTCTGTTCCTTGGCATGCTTCAAGATTGTCTGGGAAATTGACCACGATTCCGCCGTCGTAGTCTCTCTCTTACTCGACCTTGAATCCCCTTCCCTTTTTTGTCTCAGCTTTTTGGGTTAGGAGGAGAAATTAGGTCGTCTGAAATTCGTTTGAAGGTTAGAGTGAGAAAGAGTGGAAATCGATTAGGGTTAGGGGAGGGGGGATTGGGCAAATATGCTCCTGGGGGAGGCTCACGTGATGGGCACATGGTCCTTTTCCGTCCAATTTAATGATGGGAGGCAACGGAAGGATGACGTTGAAATAATTTTGGAAATCGAAGGTTTATTTGGGTGAAATTGAAACTGGAAGGACTAAGTTGAACTTTTCACATAAGTCGAAGGGATATATGGAAAAATCTATGATACACATCCCTGTATATGAAGGATTCTTAAATTTGGACAGAATTTAAAACTGGTAATTATAAGTTGAGACAGAATTTGACACTGTTAATTGTGGCAGTAATGGTAGTGGAGTGGTAGTATAGGAGGTTATATGGGCCAACTGTTAATTAACACTGTTAATTGTGGTGGTGGTGGCGGCACCGGCGGCAACGACGTGGTAGTGGTGATTGTGGTGTGGTGTGGTGGTGGTGGTGGCGGTGGCGGCGGCGTGGTGGTGATGGTAGAGTGGTGGTGATAGTGGTGACGTTGTGGTGGTGGTGGTGTAGGAAATTGTATAGGTCGATTGTTAATTTAGATAAAAATTAACACCGTTAATTATGGTGGTGTTGTAGGAGGTTATATGAGTCGATTGTTAATTTAGACAAAAATTAATACTGTCAATTATGGTATCGGCGGTGGCGGTGGTGGCGGTGGTGGTAGTGGTATAGTGGCGGTGGCAACATGGTGGCGGTGGTGGTGTTGGGGGCAGAGTGGCGTGGCGGCAGCAGCGGTGGTGGTGACATGGTGGTGGTAGTGGCGGCGGCGGTGGGGGTGGCGTGGTGGTAGTGGCATGGTAGTGGTAGTGGTGGTGGTGGCAATGGTGATGGCAACGTGGTAGTGGTGGTTGGATCATCTCTCTCCAATCGCTTTTTTTTTACAAGAGGTATTTTTGTCAACAAAATAATGAAGAAGACTTATTGGGCTATAAGCTCTTTGGGCAGGATCTAGTAGGTTATTATTCACCAAAACAGAACCAGCCAGGAAGTTCTCCATAAGATTTTGTCCAATGTACAAGGAGGACTCGGTACATGTTTTTGTGAGTTGTGACAATATTAAGGTTTTTTTGCGGTGGCGGCACTGGTGTTCTCCGCTCTGTTTGTTTATATCTTGTTTATATCTACTGTTGTAAATTCCACTAATGTGTACTTAAGTATTTTATTTGATACTTTGGATAAATTGAAAATATTTCGAGTAATTTTACGAAAATGCTTTCTTTTGTGTGGTTACTTTTGATGCTTTGCTATTAAACTTTCTTGGTTACTATGGTGGAAATGGTGTCGACAGAGAGGAAGGATGCTGAAGATTATGTGAGAAAGAAGTGGAAAAAAGATTGATTGTCCGCCGATCTAAACTTGAGGTGAAAGAGAGGTTTTTGGGTGAATATGTACGAAAGAACAAAATCAAAAATAGAATCGCTTCAATTTTGATTACCTTTGTTGTTTTTTTTTCAATTTTTGTTTGTTTGTGTATTTTCTATGAGAACTGTGTATTTTTCGATGAGAACTGTGTATTTTTTTCTATGAGAATTGCGTATTTTTGTAACGACCCATAATTTTTATAATTAATAATATCATTAAAAAGTATTATTTGTAATAATAAAATTATCTTAATAATAATTACCTAGTAGATATATACAAATAAAATTAATTTAGACTTAATTATCCTACTTTTAATTATTTAAATTGCATGCATGTAAATCCTACCTTCTCTCCCTCTCCTACTCAGTCTCAAATTCATTCCCCTGATTATATTTTCGTCTTATTATTCGTCCATCTCAAAACCCAATAATTTGAGTCCTCATTGAACTCAAATTTATCAATCTCTTTAAATTTCCTTATATATACCACATTAATCCGACCCTAGTGCTCATCACATTATTTTTCACGCCCCACCAATCCAGAAAAGAGAGAAAATTCGGAGAGAAAGAAGCTACAATCCATGGAGTTCTAGAGAGAGAGAAAGAGAGAGAAAAGTGGGTTTAGTATCTGACGCAACCGAAATCCGATTCGATTATTCCGAACTCTTTCTACAACTCCTAGCATCACCAAGCATCGTCCAATTTGATCTCGAGACCCCTCGATCAAAAATCCCGAAGCTTTCTTCCCAAAACTTCAAGTTTCGATTAAAAATAATTCGATCCGATTTGAGGTAGTATAATATCTCCCAACCACTTCTCTAGTATATTTAATGATATTATGCTTAACCCTACGTCCCAAATGAACCCATGCATCGAAAAAAGCAAGAAAAACCAAAAAATCGTTTCTGCCCCGGACCTTGCGGCCGCAACCTGCGGGCCGCAAGAACCAGAGCCAAGGTTGCGGTGGAGGCCCCCAGCCGCAAGGTTGACTAGTCAAACCTTGCGGTTTGTACTGTTTTGGTTCAAATGTGTTTTGCGACCTCCCGAACACCATTTTCGACCCCCAAACTATTTTTCCTAGACTTTTCACACATTAAAGATCATAACATATGGTCATATTTTTTTATATTTAATTATCTATTTATTAAATTATTTATTAGTTATCGTTCAACGTTTACAAACGAAAATTAGTTACGACCTTTCAACCTACGTTCTAACACTCAAACTAATTTTTTTAGACTTCTTGAATCTCAATTACAGTAACTTGTTAGATTAAATATTTTTTTATTTAATTCACTATTTATTATTATTTTTAAAGTAGTTCCAATCAAAATTACTTTACGATTGTATAAACTTTATTATTAATGCCCGGATAATTTTATTTAGACTGTTCAAAGATGAAATTATGTCAGTCTAAACATTTATTTTTATAATCAATTATTTATTGTCTATTTACTTCATTTTCGGTCACTTTAATTAATGTTTTCATGTCAATTAATTCTTCGACCCTCCGAACCCAACTTTTGACACTCAACTGATTATATAGGACCTTTAGAACTCTTATTAGGTCATGATTAATTATTCTAATATTTTTATCTAATTAATGTATTTAATTAGCTTTTAATTAATCTAATTATTTAGAAATAATTAATAAGAGCCTAGAAAATATTTTATTAAAATTTTATTAAAAGTTCTACTTCATTATTGACATTGTGGCCATACGAGAATAAGGGCAATGACCCATTCATAAAAGGTTGTGTGATTGCATTGCTGATTATTTGTTTTAATTATTATTTGGTTTAATTGTACATTGCACCGATATCTGATTTGAATGCTAGATTGGACCCTAGAGACATGGGATGGTATGCGAATAGAATTCACCTAGACGATGCTAGATAATGGATGAATTGGAAAGTTTTATTTTTAGAATGCCTGCAGGCGAGAATTTGAGATGTGATGAGATTTGTGACGAGATTGAAACTGGCGAGAGTCCAGTGATGAATTGAAACTGGCGAGAGTCCAGTGATGATTGTGAAGTGGTATATAAGATAAGCGAACCCTAGTCATGATTCAGGCATGATAAGCTTACCCCTTGTTGTAGTTATTGCGATGCACACTCGGTATATAACTTAAGTGTATCTGCGACAGCAAAGGGAATTGACCTCATGGGATGGGACCGAGCATGGCTAATGGTTGGGGAGGAAAGATTCCGCGGAGGAGATCTTAGACTACACGATAGGTTAAAGGATAGTAATGAATTGATTTATGTGATTAATCTCTGTTTTACTTTCTCGTATCATTTATTCATATTATCCTGCTGCCTGCTAGTTGTAAAGTAAGAGGGTTAGTTGGGTTAGATTATGTTTCGGGGTGAACTCTTTCACTCAGGTACGGATTGCCTGGCTTCCGTGCCAGATTTTGCAGAAAATCAGAAAAAGACACAGAACCCTGAAGGTGAACAATTTTATGCGGAAGAGAACCAAGAGGTGGGAGCTGAGCCAGAATACGCTTGGGATCCATATCAATCGTAGAAGGCGGCTCTGTTATTTGTTTAGTTTATTATCACAAAGACTATTTTTCAGTATTTCAATAATGATTTGTAATTGATGAATCTTTAGGGAGAATTATCCGTTTTGGATTTTGAATTTTGAATTTAAATTAATAAATTTTTAGAAATCAATATTTAATACCTCCGATTTTATTTTCGAAAATCGGGGCGTTACAACTTGGTATCAAAGCCTTAGGTTCAAACCCTCGGCCTTGGGTAGATTGGGTAGATCATGATAGACTAAGCATATTCCCACAAGATTTAAATAATAGTATTTGAAAAATGCAGAAAATTAATGATAAATATATTTTCTTTGCTTTTATAGATGGACCCCACGTTTGCAAACCAACTAGCCGCCGAGTGGAGCAGACTGCAGGACTTCCTGGAAAACACCGTAGGATCTGACTTCTCTTTCCGAGACCCTTACGTACCAGCTGAGTTCCCTATTATGTACGGCCAGTATCAACAGCTGAGGGCGAATTCGCCAAACCAGAGGGAGGTATACACGGCTCAAAATCCAAGCACATGGAGAATGGCTATTCTCGAGCAAGAAATCCGTGATATTCTGGAAAGCATACCAGGTTTTGACATCAGGAGTGAACCATTCCCAGTATAGGGATATGGATAACCAACCCCCAATCCCTACCTTAGATGGAAGCCGAAACCCTCCCAATACTCCAGAAGAGGATGAGACAGCCAACTTAGTTGCAGAAGTGGAAAGCCTAAAAGCATTCATGACTAACACCCCGGATTTTCCCATAGGAGATGACTACTTAGCGGGGATGTTTCCTGCCCTCTATCGGATGAGACAGGCTCACCAAAAGATTGCTGCTCTCTTTAACGTCATCACTCGCTCCACCGTTGAAAAGCACAAGATACGAGAAATGTTAGGCTACATCCTGGGGGGTAAAAATGGGAATACGAGAGGATCCCGAAGAACCGCCTGAGGAAGAGGAAGATCCTGAGGAACCGCCTGAAGAAGAGGAAGATCCTGAGGAACCACCTGAGGAAGAAGAGGACCCAGAAGAGCCTCCTTTTCAGGATCAGGATGAAGAGATAGGCAATGCGGAACCAGAATTGGAAGAAGATGAGGGAAATGGCACTGATAGTGAGGATGGGTTTTTGGAAGATCTAGAGATGGATGACTATGGCTGGATATTACCCATAGATCCACCAAGGGACATGGATGCCGAGCTGCAGTGGTGGCTAACAAGCAAACGACTTGAAATGCAGGAACCTCCGCCTTCTCCGGCCCCCATACCAATAGAGGAGTCCGACAATGAGTGCAAAGTCATAGACACTGACCTTCCACCTCGTCCTAGTATGACTCGACCTGTAGGGATCCCATGGGTAGGACACCATTCTAGCTATGATCTAAACACTTGGGTCTACATACAGCTAGAGTCACTATAGCCTTGTCCTTTCAAGATCCGATCCCAGTCCGCTTACCTAGGGCCAGTAAAGATCGTAGCCCCATGCTATAATGGATACTATCTCATCGCCGTACCCCGAGCATTCCAGGAGCATTACACTGACCGCATCCACTATTCACAAGTCGCAAGGCGCCGTCCCGAGCAGGAACATCGTATCATTTCAGAGAATGTCGATTTCACCGATCACGTCACCTATGCAGAGATACCCATCAGCCTAATACCTTATAACAACCCAAACCCCAATGGAGGACAGCAGGGACCACTATGGAGAGTGACCTGGCGTTGTTACGGGCTCACAGAGGACACCGTCGAAAGGCAGAGTCTTCTAGCAGAACATTTCCCTGGGCTTTTCGATTGATCGATTCATTTAGCACCTATTGGTCATTTCGCGCACAACACATCTTCGTTCTTTTCTTCTTTTAGGAAACCAATTGTAGTAGTAGGAATTTTCTTGACATTTTTTTTTAGGAAGACAATTGGGATAGTAGGATTTATCTTGACTTTTGGTAGCTACACATCTAAGTAGTGTGTTTTGGCATAAATGATGTGTTTGATTTGTTTTGTTAATAAAAGAAAAGTTTTTTATGATGTTTTGCTTCCACGTATTTAATAAATATACATATATATATATATATATATGTTCTTATAATAAACCCCCTTTACTAAATTATAACATAACGGTAACTAGATGGAGGAAAACAGAGACAACCAGAATAACGAGCAAAACAATGGACAGAATAGAGCCCCTCAACCCAATGGCCAAGTTGGGGCTACTGAGCTATTCCAACTCATGCAAGCATTCATTGCTGCTGCGACTGCAAATAACCAGAACCCACGTGGAGCCCCACACGCACATCGAGGGCCAATGACCAGGAGCCAGGCACTGAATGAATTCTGCAAGCGTCGCCCGCCCTACTTTCAAGAAGAATCTAACCCCATAGCTGCGGAAGCTTGGCTGACAGAAATCAAGAAAATTCTTGAAACCCTAGACATTCAAGAGGCCAACAATCGGATTGCCCTAGCTACCTATCAGATGCAGGGTGAAGCTCAGCATTGGTGGGACCTGATGAAGAATACCCATGATGTGGCAGCAATGACTTGGGACAGGTTCGAGGAAATTTTCCTTGACAAATACTTTCCAACACCTGTCAAACAAGCATTGGCCTCGGAATTCATGAACCTCGAGCAGGGCACCATGACCGTGACCCATACGCAGCACGGTTTGAAGAACTATCTCGCTATGGCGTAAGAATCATACCTACTGATGATGATAAGGCAAGAAAGTTTAAGTGGGGACTCAATGAGACACGCCGAGCGGTGGTGGCGTAAACGCTTCCCACCTACTCACAAGTGGTGCAATGCACACTTAAGATGGAGAGAGAAAGCTTGGATTTTAAGACCAGGCGTGAACAAAAGAAGGTGATACGTGCAGTTGGAGGACCTATCCGCACCAACCCTAACAACAGGAGTGCCCCAACCTCTCAACCCTACTATCCTCGCCCTCAACCGTCACAACCCAACCCAGCCTGGAGAAACCCCAATCCAGGGTTCAATCGAAACCCTAACCCTAACCCTAACCCTAATCCGAACCAGATCCAAGTACCGGACCGAGGCCCAAATCCTAATCTTGGAGCAAACCGCAACCTTCTTCCCCAGAACCAAAATCTAGACCACCGTTTTTATTACTGCCTAGAGGAGGGACATATCAGGAGGAATTGTCCTAAGTTGAACGCCGCTGGAAACTATGGAGGACCGCCACCAAATCAGGTCCGGGCTACAGGAATTGGGAGTCAGAATCAGAACCAAGCTAGGCCGGCTTGGAATGGTAACCAACCCGGAGGACTAAACCAGCCTCGTGGTGGGTGGAACCAACCGTCAACTCAGAACAGAGGATCGAATGGGCCAATCCAGCCCAATGCTGGAAGGGTGTTTGCACTGCAAGGAACAGAAGAGAAGATGGACCCTGCAGTAATCCAAGGTACCCTCACTCTTTATACTACATGCGTTCAAGCATTATTTGATTCTGGAGCTTCGCACTCATTTATATCTGCCGCATGTGTATCTACACTTGGATTAAAAACTGAACCTCTAAAGACAACTATGCATGTGACCTCACCATTAGGGGGTAAGATTCCGGTAGTATTAATCTGTAAAGGGTGCGAACTAGAAGTATCGAACCTGCGGTTAACATGCGACTTACGAGTAATCGAAATGATGGACTTCGACGTCATACTTGGGATGGACTGGCTGACTGCTCACCGAGCTGTCATAGATTGCCATCGAAAGATGGTGACGGCTTATTCGCCAGATGGAACGTGTTTCAAGTTTAAGGGGGATAAACAAGACCCATCTGCACCCTACGCGCACAAAACGAAGTGGCATAGGAAGCTCGCTGGATGGTTAGCGAGTCTCAAGTTGGAAGAAACAGACCGAATGGAGTTGAGCCTCCCTCCAGTCGTCTGCGAGTACGAGGACGTATTTCCAGATGAATTACCAGGATTACCGTCGCAAAGAGAATTGGATTTCACTATCGAGCTACAACCCGGCACGGCCCCAATCTCGATGGCCCCGTATCGAATGGCTCCAGCAGAGTTACGAGAGTTGAAGACATAGCTACAAGAACTCTTAGAAAAAGGTTTCATCCGACCTAGTACCTCACCATGGGGAGCTCCAGCGTTATTCGTCAAAAAGAAGGAAGGAACGCTCCGACTTTGTATCGACTACCGCCAGCTCAACAAAGTCACCACCAAGAACCGATATCCTCTACCAAGAATAGACGACTTGTTCGACCAACTAAGAGGGTCGACTTGTTTCTCGAAGATCGATTTAAGATCTAGATATCACCAATTGCGGATTCCAGATTGTGACATACTTAAGACGGCATTCTGCACCCGTTACGGACGCTACGAGTTCATTGTCATGCCGTTTGGTCTCACTAATGCTCTCGCAGTTTCATGTGTCTGATGAACCAGATTTTCACGCTGTACTTGGACAAATTTGTGGTAGTGTTCATCGATGACATCCTTGTATATTCTCCAACGGAGAAAGAACACAAAGACCACTTGAGAATTGTCCTACAAGTACTTCGAGACAACCATTTGTATGCGAAAGCTAGCAAGTGCAAATTCTGGATGAAAGAAGTCAAATTCCTAGGACACGTGGTGTCAGAAAAAGGAATCTCAGTCGACGACAGCAAAGTAGAAGCAGTCATAGATTGGAAAAGACCTTCTTCGGTGTTCGAGATTAGAAGCTTCTTAGGATTGGCTGGCTACTACAGAAGATTCATTCAAGATTTCTCCATCTTGGGAAAACCATTGACGCGACTAACCTAAAAGGGAGTTAAGTTTGAATGGAACGAAGCATGTGAGAAATCGTTTCAAGAACTTAAGAAGAGGTTGACTAGCGCTCCTATACTGGTCATACTCGAACGAGACGCAGAGTATACTGTGTACTGCGACGCATCCAAAGATGGATTGCGAGCTGTACTCATGCAAAATGGAAAAGTCGTTACTTACGGATCCCGACAGTTAAGGCCGCATAAAAGGAATTATCCAATTCACGACTTGGAACTAGCAGCAGTGGTATTCACCTTAAAGTCTTGGCGACATTATCTATACGGAGAGCAGTTCGAGGTATTCACAGACCATAAAAGCTTGAAATACTTGTTTACTGAGAAAGAGCGAAACATGAGGCAAAGGAGATGGGTAGAATACTTAGAGGACTTCAATTTCACGATGTCCTATCGTCCTGGAAAAGCAAATGTAGTCGCTGATGCGCTGAGCCATAAGAACCGAGGACACGTGGCTAGTTTAGCTATGAGAGAATGGAAGATGATGGAGGATCTCAACAGATTCAAACTGCAACCAACCGCAGAAGGCACCGGCGCTTGTCTCTTCGCCGTGGTCGCCACACCAGCCTTACACCGAGAAATCCTTTTAGCCCAAACCTTTGAGCAAGAGTGTGATTTCATCAGTTACCAACTCTCAATTGGAAAAGCAGCAGCTAGGTGGGAAATTCACGCTGACAAGAGCATTCACTTCCAAGGAAGAATTTTTGTACCTAATATCGGTACCCTTCGGGAAGCAGTACTTAAGGAATTCCACCATTCCAATTTCGCCGTACACCCAGGGAGCACCAAAATGTATCAAGACCTCCGCCGACAGTACTGGTGGGCTGGAATCAAGAAAGACGTAGCTGAATACGTTTCAACATGCCTCACCTGCCAACGAGTAAAAGCGGAACATCAAAAACTCGGTGGAACCCTACAACCATTACTTATACCTGGATGGAAGTGGGAACATATCGCCATGGATTTTGTAACAGGACTTCTTAGGTCTCTGCAATCAAACACCGCCATTTGGGTGATAGTTGATCGTTTAACCAAATCCGTCCACTTTTTACCCATGAAGATGACGGACTCAATGGACTCTCCCAGCAGACTCTACATCCGAGAAATCGTGCGATTACATGGTGTACCAGTATCCATCGTGAGTGATAGAGATTCACGATTTACGTCGACCTTTTGGGATAGCCTGCAAAAAGCATTGGGAACCGACCTTCGCCTCAGCACCGCATTTCACCCACAGACGGACGAACAATCCGAGAGGACAATCCAAATTTTAGAAGACATGCTCCGCGCCTGTATTTTGGATTTTAAGGGAAGTTGGGAACGACACCTACCCCTAGTCGAGTTTGCCTATAACAACAGCTACCAATCTAGCATAGACATGGCACCATACGAAGCTTTGTATGGATGACCTTGTCGATCGCCAGTTTGTTGGACTGAAGTGGGAGAAACAAGCTTACTAGGACCAGAGTTAGTTCGAGAGACAACAAAAAAGATCCAGACCATTCGCCAACGGCTCCTGTCCGCGCAGAGTCGACAGAAGAGCTACGCCGACAAAAGGACCAGACCCTTGACCTTTCAAATTGGAGAACATGTGTTCTTAAAGATTAGACCACGAAAAGGAGTTATCCGATTTGGAAAGAAAGGAAAACTGTCACCACGATATATTGGCCCTTTTGAGATTCTCGAGAGAATTGGAGAAGTGGCGTACCGCCTAGCACTACCGCCACAACTGGACCGAGTTTACAACGTGTTCCACGTGTCAATGCTCCGAAAGTACATGGCACATCCGTCCCACATCATCAATTGGGAAAACATCGAACTCAACGAAGACGTCACTCTCGAGGAACAACCAGTGGAGATCCAGGACTATAGTGAAAAGTGCATTCGAGGCAAAACCATTCAACTTGTCCGAATCCTTTGGCGATATCGAGGAATTGAGGAATCAACCTGGGAACGAGCGGATACTATGCGCGCAAACTATCCGAATCTGTTTCTCCTAAAGGTACACTTTAATTTCGAGGACGAAATTTTGTTAAGGGGGATAGGTTGTAACGACCCGTAATTTTTATAATTAATAATATCATTAAAAAGTATTATTTGTAATAATAAAATTATCTTAATAATAATTACCTAGTAGATATATACAAATAAAATTAATTTAGACTTAATTATCCTACTTTTAATTATTTAAATTGCATGCATATAAATCCTACCCTCTCTCCCTCTCCTACTCAGTCTCAAATTCATTCCCCTGATTATATTTTCGTCTTATTATTCGTCCATCTCAAAACCCAATAATTTGAGTCCTTATTGAACTCAAATTTATCAATCTCTTTAAAATTTCCTTATATATACCCCATTAATCCGACCCTATGGTTCATCACATTATTTTTCACACCCCACCAATCCAGAAAAGAGAGAAAATTCGGAGAGAAAGAAGCTCCAATCCATGGAGTTCTAAAGAGAGAAAGAAAGAGAGAGAAAAGTGGGTTTAGTACCTAGACGCAACCGAAATCCGATTCGATTATTCTGAACTCTTTCTACAACTCCTAGCATCACCAAGCATCGTCCAATTTGATCCCGAGACCCCTCGATCAAAAATCCCGAAGCTTTCTTCCCCAAACTTCAAGTTTTGATTAAAAATAATTCGATCCGATTTGAGGTAGTATAATATCTCCCAACCACTTCTCTAGTATATTTAATGATATTATGCTTAACCCTACGTCCCAAATGAACCCATGCATCGAAAAAAACAAGAAAAACCAAAAAAATCGTTTCTGCCCCGGACCTTGCGGCCACAACCTGCGGGCCGCAAGAACCAGAGCCAAGGTTGCGGTGGAGGCCCCCAGCCGCAAGGTTGACTAGTCAAACCTTGCGGTTTGTACTGTTTTGGTTCGAATGTGTTTTGCGATCTCCCGAACACCGTTTTCGACCCCTAAACTATTTTTCCTAGACTTTTCACCCCTCAAAGATCATAACTTGTTATGGTTATATATTTTTTATTTAATTATCTATTTATTAAATTATTTATTAGTTATTGTTCAACGTTTACAAACGAAAATTAGTTACGACCTTTCAACTTACGTTCTAACACTCAAACTAATTTTTTTAGACTTCTTGAATCTCAATTATAGTAACTTGTTAGATTAAATATTTTTTTATTTAATTCACTATTTATTATTATTTTTAAAGTAATTCCAATCAAAATTACTTTACGATCGTATAAACTTTATTATTAATGCCCGGATAATTTTATTTAGACTCCTTACTGTTCAAAGATGAAATTATGTCAGTCTCAACATTTATTTTTATAATCAATTATTTATTGTCTATTTACTTCACTTTCGGTCACTTTAATGAATGTTTTCATGTCAATTAATTCTTCGACCCTCCGAACCCAACTTTTAACACTCAACTGATTATATAGGACCTTTAGAACTCTTATTAGGTCATGATTAATTATTCTACTATTTTTATCTAATTAATGTATTTAATTAGCTTTTAATTAATCTAATTTTTAGAAATAATTAATAAGAGCCTAGAAAATATTTTATTAAAATTTTATTAAAAGTTCTACTTCATTATTGACATTGTGGCCATACGAGAATAAGGGCAACGACTCATTCATAAAAGGTTGTGTGATTGCATTGCTGATTATTTGTTTTAATTATTATTTGGTTTAATTGTACATTGCATCGATATCTGATTTGAATGCTACATTGGACCCTAGAGACATGGGGTGGTATGCGAATAGAATTCACATAGACGATGCTAGATAATGGATGAATTAGAAAGTTTTATTTTTAGAATGCCTGCAGGCGAGAATTTGAGATGTGATGAGATTTGTGACGAGATTGAAACTGGCGAGAGTCCAGTGATGAATTGAAACTGGCGAGAGTCCAATGATGATTGTGAAATGGTATATAAGATAAGCGAACCCTAGTCATGATTCAGGCATGATAAGCTTACCCTTTGTTGTAATTATTGGGGTGCACATTCGGTATATAACTTAGGTGTATCTGCGACAGCAAAGGGAAGTGACCTCATGGGACCGAGCATGGCTAACCGTTGGGGGGGAAAGATTCCGCGGGGGAGATCTTAGACTACACGATAGGTTAAAGGATAGTAATGAATTGATTTATGTGATTAATCTCTGTTTTACTTTCTCGTATCATTTATTCATATTATCCTGCTGCCTGCTAGTTGTAAAGTAAGAAGGGTAGTTGGGGTGGATTATGCTTCGGGGTGAACTCTTTCACTCAGGTACGGATTGCCTGGCTTCTGTGCCAGATTTTGCAGAAAATCAGGAAGAGACACAGAACCCTGAAGGTGAACAATTTTATGCGGAAGAGAACCAAGAGGTGGGAGCCGAGTCAGAATACGCTTGGGATCCATATCAATCGTAGAAGGCGGCTCTGTTATTTGTTTAGTTTATTATCACAAAGACTATTTTTCAGTATTTCAATAATGATTTGTAATAGACGAATCTTTAGGGAGAATTATCCGTTTTGGATTTTGAATTTAAATTAATAAATTTTTAGAAATCAATGTTTAATACCTTCGATTTTATTTTCGAAAATCGGGGCGTTACAATTTTTCTATGAGAACTGTCTATTAGAACCGTGTATTTTCTATGAGAACTATATATTTTTATGAGAACTGTGTATTTTTTAGTTCACATAAACAATTCACATAGTCCAATTCTTATAATCAATTCACAAAGTTAGTTCTCTATGAGGACAATCAGTTCTCATTGCCAATTCTACACTATTACTTTTTTTACTTTGATTATTTTTTTAAGACATGGCGGTTAACATATTTATAACTATATTTGATTTTGATTATCTTTTTTTATTTTTGTTCAATTTTTATTAGTGTGTGTATTTTTCTATGAGAACTGTCTATTAGAACCGTGTATTTTCTATGAGAATTTTATATTTTTTATAAGAACTGTGTATTTTAGTGTGTAGTTAGATTATGTGAACTGTGTATTTTTCAGTTCACATAGCTAGTTCACGTAGTTCAGTTTTCATAATAAGTTCACAAAGCTAGTTCTCTATGAGAACAGTCAGTTTTCATAGGACTGACTATGAGAATTGACATTTCACATAGCCAGTTCTCATAACTCAGTTCACATAGCCAATTATTTATGAGAACTCAGCAGTTCTCACAGAACTGACTATGAAACTTGGCAATTCTCATAGTCAATTCATATAGCCAATGGTATTTTTTTCCGAAATAATATGATTCAAGAATTAATTCTAAAAATATGGCTCTCACAGCCCCGTTCTCATAACCATAGTTCAGGAGTATTTTTGTTCAAAATAATATGTTAACTCGGGCTATGTAAAGTGATGGGGATATTTTTGTCCGAAATATTATGTTAACTGGCTATGAGAATTAGTCAGTTCAAATAGCAAAAGGTATTTTTGTCCGAAATAATATGAGTCAGGAATTGATTCTAACAACATAAATTTTACTACAAATTGACGTGTACACAAAAAGTTAAGAAGAAAGGGCAAAATAGTAAAAATGCATGAAAAGTCAAGAAAAAGGACTGAAACAAAGAAGAAATATTTTTGTCAGGACTAAATTAAATCTAAACCTACTTTTTAGGGCTGACCTCTAAATTCCCCTGGGCCGGTTACCTCGATTGGCCCTTTTCGTGTCGGCCGGCAAGTTGGGCCCAAATTAGATTTGGGACCTAAACCCAATTCTATTCAACACTGGATGTGACATCAGATAATGACACTTCTGACGTTGTCTTTGCCGTGCTCATATAAATATATATACTGGAGTAGTAAGTTTTTGAGGATTTTTTTTTCTTCCAAAAAGTGAGAAAATCCCAAGGACAATATATAAAAATAAAAAATAAACAGGAATCTAATTCTCACTTATTTGGGATTTGGAAAAGCAAAAAGCAGTAGAAGCAGATATTCTCTCGTTTTTCAAGGAAATTCTTTTCATTTCTATTTGCAATCATTTTACCACCACACCCATTTACACACTCAATTAGACGCTCATACTCACAATAAGGGTGGAGTCCGTACACATTACACACCCAGTGTGTGTGGGCTCCACCCTTGTTGTGAGTATGGATGTGTGAATGAGTGTGTAAATGGGTGTGATGTTAGAATTTTCCTAATTATGTGAACAAAAGAGAATGGTTAGTACTAGTATCCACGACTTCCGTACGGATTATCCGAGCTGTTCAATAATTTTAAGAAAAAATTAGGTGGGTTTCTAAAAAATCAACTCAATTCGATCCTGAAATCTGAATGGAAAAATGGAATATTAGATCGAGCACCTACACATATTGGATTGAACTAATTTTTTGGAAACGGACTCGGATTTTTAAAAATAATTATTGAACGGCTCGGATTATCCTTACAAGACCCGTAGTGGGTTGGTACCCCCGGCGGTAGTCATTTGGTTGGTACTCTTATCATTTCGAGTGAACAAAATGTCCTTTTTTTTTTCCTCTCCTTTTTAGGAAGTTTATTAACAAAAGGTCTAGAAACACAATTTCAGAAACAATGAATCCGAAGCCATTTGATATATATACCTCTGCATGAATTTAATAGTTTTGAGCCCATTGTATCCTTAATTGTGTTTTAAAATTATGTTTCTAGCATTGCCTTTGTGTAAAATACATATAATTCTAGCAAGGGGAGGTATTTTTTTTATAACTCAGGTATTCTGGTCAACTTACGCGCATCTCGACTAATTCTGTGAGCACAATCCCACCGCCCATTTGTGGGGCTCAATCAAAACTGGAGCAAAGTCTTGTATGGACAGGCCCGGCCAAATTAAGGAGTTGATGTCATCTGAAAGGTTTCGAACTTGAGACTTTAGGAAAGAGAAAATTCCTAAGTCTCGAGCCTTAAGCACCAAGCGTTTCCCTTTGGTTAGCATGAGGAGGTATTCTAACAAGAAGAATCAGAGAAATTTGACGACAGTTAATTTATGAGTGATATAACTAGATAAAGCAACCATCAGCTGAGCTGATATGGTATTTTCTTTCTTACTTTTGACATGTAAAACTAGATAATACTACGTAATATTTTTGGAAGAAAAGAATACTATATACGTGAAAAATATTGAACCGTTTTGGGCCTTTTGAGGCCAACATATTGTAGTTCTATATGCCCATACACAAGTTTGAGATGGATTTATTTTTTTCCAAAAATAAAAAATAAAAGAAAGCAAAAGAGCGAAAAAGAAAAAGAAAAGAAAAGAAAAACAAAGGGAAGGTGAAATAAAGAAAAAGTCCTACCATCCATCAGTTTTGTATCATATAAAAGCAAGATACCTCCTGTTATCTTAGTGTTTTAATGCATCTTTAAAATGGAAAGGAAGATTGGTGAATGACAAAAATATCACATTAATTTCCCACTACCTCTACCTACTTATATTTAATTATTAAAACCAAAAAGAAAAGAAAAAATGGGCATGCCACATAAAGATAAAAGAAAAGCTTCTTCACCCCCCACAAAAGCTAATCATTGCTGGAAAGAGACGAAACCTAATCTACATCACTGCCAATATTAACAGCCCCACAAAGATTTCAACTACAAAGTTGGACACTGCGGCACATGCTAAAAGGGTTTGGCTTTACATACTGTGTATATGACAAGTTCCCATTCCAAGAGTTGGTTTGCCCTTAATTAACTATATATGTGTTCGGGACAGTTTGTGCATATCTCGACTAATCATTTGATATCAATTCTATCGTTTACTAGCGGATGCAATATTCATAGATAATGATGTTTGTAAACATACTCATAACCACAAACCAAAGTTTTAATTTTAAAAATCACAATGGCAAGATCCTTTTAATTATGTGCGCGTAGAATAACCAAAGTGAGAAGAGTTTTGTGGAACGATTGATTTTGGAGAGAGAAAACTCCTAAATGACTGATCTCACTATACCAAATTGTGTTCGTCACTCCAATAAATACTAGTACTGTAAGAAATTTTATTTACACCTCTCACTTTATATGTTGAAAACTAGGTTTTTTCCATCGTGCAAACACGAAGATTTCGTGCCCGTGAAAGTGCTTTATATATCACTTTAATGAAATAACGCAAAATTATACAATAATCTCAACACGGAGTCATATGTAGTATTTTATGAATTATTTTGTATTTAATAGTTTCTACGATTCTCTTCCATCAAGAATCTTTCTCTTCCAATAATTTAATTTTCAACCATGACACAGCGCACAATCTCTAATCACTTATCACTTTTGTGACAATTGCTTTATTAACGTCCATTCAGTTTCAATTCGGCCACGAATACCCCCAGGGTACCTATTGTCCAATTTCTACGTTTACGTAGTAATTTAAATTACAATAATCAACGTAATAATCAATAGCATAAAATATTCATAAATACAATATCTGACATAATAGTATTCTAATTTATTAAATATTAATTGACGAATAAGTCGAAATAAGCATATGGCGGTTTGAATAAAATTATTATTTTAAAAGATAATTTTTTTCCTTTTTCTTTTACCAAACTGATAATATCAACTTATATAGTATTCTCGAAATCATTTATTCTATTTCTTTATTATCACAAAATAAATAGTTAGTCAAACAATTAATTACTACACTTAAAATTAAGTCTATTTCTCACATTTAGAATTTATAAAATATTTCCACTATTTTTTTATTTAAATATTATCTTTAACTACCATATTATTATTCATAGATTTTCCAAACTAATTTTTATTCGAAAGTACATATTATTAAAATTAGTATTTACTTAACTTTATATTTTTTTAAAACAAAATACAGTAAATGTTTAATATTAGATCTTTATAATGAGGTGATATGAGACTAATATGGCCAATAATATATTTTGAGCCTAGCTTATAAGTAGTAACTTTTTTTTTTTGCTAAAAGAAAATATCTCCTCATTTACATTTTAAATCCAAATCCTTGTGTATTTAATTATTATATAATTACTACATAAACTACGAGATTATTCCGATAAATTTATTAATAGCATAATTCTTCACCTACACATGAATTTCAATACCACAATCCACCATAACTTCTTATCTATGCAATAATCAAACCATCCAATTTAATGCAAGGCCTGCCAAAAAAATTTCAATACAAATAGGGCTAAAAGTTAATGAAAACAGGACTAAATATTAATTAATAAATTAAATTCAGGTCACCATCTACATCGAATATTAAGTTTTGGTCCTATTTCCATTAAAATGGAGATTAAGGTTTCGGGTTTCCGGAAAACTACCTCAAACGCGATTCTAAGCTAGGATAAGTGTTGCACGGTGTCTGTAGATTGCTGTGGTAGTTCCGAAATCTCGCAGCAGCGTTCGGCGGCACTCCGGCTGGGCCCGCGGCGGCGGTGAGGGTGTGAAACCCCGCGGCTGTTTTTCTTAAAAAAAAAAAAGCTGATGGAGTGAGGGAGTTGCGGTGGTGGGGTTTCGAGGTGGGTATGGTAGTGGTGGCGTTGGGCAGGGTGGTGGCCGAAAGGGGTGATGGCGGTTCGGTGGGGCGGTGGCCAAAAGGGGTGGGCCGGTTCATGGCAAATAGGGCTGGAAGATAAATAGGGCAAAATCAAGGGGCAAATTGGTCCAAATTGAAAAGTGTCCAAACCCTTTCAATGTTCTTTTATTATTAGGTTAGATATTTCAAGAATTGTTGTGCTTCAATTGATAGTAAATTGCCACTCTCCCCCCCCCCCCCCCCCCCCCACAAAAAAAAAAACATCCGGCCCCCCTCCCCTCTTAAAACATCCCCACTTTTTAATTTTTGTTTTTATTTAATTAATTTTATCTTATTTATTTATTTTCTACAAATACACCCTTTCTACAAATACACTGGGGCGAAAATCGTATTTTTTTGATCATTTTATTTGAAATGGCCATAGTAAATTTTTTGCTCTATGACCTTTCAACAAACACCGTAAAACTCATTATTTAGTTTTAAGACTCTCTTAGGGTGTTCATTGAAAGGTCTTGGAGGCAAAAATTTATTACGACCATTTAGGATGAAATGATCAGAAAAATAACATCTTTGCACCGGTTCAAACGGATTGAAAATTGAAACATTTATTTTTGTAACTATATTTTTATTAGACTTGAACCTAGAATTAGACTTCAACCATGGAGCAAATATTGGTTGGGGGGTGGTGGGGCGGCCATATGGGGTGGGGAGAGAGGTCATCATTTTCCTATAAATAGAACCCTTTGTGAAGCCATTCAATTCACACCTTGAATCTCTCCAACTTTTCCCTCTATAAACCTTGTGTTTGTTCTTTGTTCTTACTTTGTTCTTGGTATTATTGAGTTTCTTCTTGAGTTCTTCAAGAAACTCAACCCAAGGTCGCCACCAAACCAACCACCCGACCAGTCTCTCCGATCCAAAAAATTTAGTAGTTTAGTCAATATTTATTTTCGAGAGAAAAAGAAAGTCTTTTCTTTTCTCTTTCGAAGCTACCGTAAGCTTACCGTAAGAAGGCACTTCGTTCGATAGCCACATTCACCTTCCGTAAGCTACTGTAACCTTCTATTATATTTTATTTTTGTGTTTAAAAATGTATATTAAGTTAAAAGTACTAAAAATAGCTAGCAAACTTATTCTACTAAAATTACCGGTCTAAAGCATAAGTGGTTTTCACTCCAAAGGTGTCCGTCCATGTGGCACTATGCTTTATGATCATTTTTACAACTGTGGAGTAACCCGAGGCTAACACCCTCGAAAGTTTGTCAACAAGTCTGGCTCCGTACCGACTAAGGAAGGAATGGTGATTCTAACTGGACTCGTCCGACCATCCGACCTAGAACTTTCCTGGTTATTTCTATGTCAAACATAATCCACAAAATTTAGAATAATGATTTTTGGTGAAAATTTAGCATGGTGACTTAGGCTTTCCTCACATACTGTGTATCTGTCAAATTTTTTAGGAACGCCGCAGCGGAAAATTCGGGACGGAGCAATGGATGACTATAACTTTTCAATTTCAGATAGTTGGTGATAGGCGCGCGAAATACATGGATTTTAGCGCCTAAGTAGGGAAATTAGCGCGTTAGACGTGCATTTAAATCTCATTTTCCATTTAATGCGTGCACGTGGTTGGATTTTGTGTTTGTGCTTAATTTGCAGGAAATTGAGATGTTTTGGCGCTAATGAGAGGTATCCGGAGAGGCCGTGATAGAGCTTGAGAGCGAGAACGGCTGTGGAAACTAAGTGTTGAAGTGGAATTCACGAGGAAGTGGACAGAGCTTTAGCGAGCGCTACACCCTTTTTGGTGTAGCGCTACCTTTGAGGCTAAAGGGGTCAACACCGAAGCAACGGTCAACGCGATCTCAAAAAAAAAGCTAAAGGGTTACGTAGCACTACACCCTTTTTGGTGTAGCGCTACCGAGAGCTTAAAGGCCCAGGAACGGCGGCGTTTTGTACTATGGCGGTTCCCATTTCGATTTATGTTAGGATTTTAATAGGAATTAATATAAAAACCCCGTTTTAGCTCAGAATTAGGGTACGTTTTTACTTAGGATTTTAGCAGCTTTTCATAACGACGTTTTGTTTTCATCGCTCTTAACTTTTGGCTGCTGTTTTCTAAGTTCTTAATTGCAGATTCAAGTTTTAATTGAAGTTCTTTCAAGTTTTCCAGCTTTAATTCCTGTTATTCTTCAGTAATCGAATCTGTTACTCTTCCGTAAGTCTGTATTCCGATTATTCGAAGCATGTTTAGATCTAGGGTTTTAATTGTTAATGCGTTTAATAAAATTATGAGTGAGTAGTTCTGTAGAGTGCGGCCACGGGGCAAAGGCGTCTCGTGGCTAGTTTAATTAATGTTTTTACCTCGGGTTCGAATTAATTTAATCTTTAAGCAATTTTAGAAGACGAAAACTCTTCTAACAAACAAAACCCAGGCATCGCCGGAATTCGAATGCGCACGGATATTGGTGACAGGTGGTGTGCATTTGTTAGGGATCCTTTTTCCTATTCTAAAATCAACAAAGTGAATAATTGTGGCCCGAAGTAAACATTGGTTAGACTAGTTGCGGACGCTGAGTTCCCACGGACTGTACTCTCCTTTTTAAATCCTTATTTAATTAATTTAGTTTGGTAATTTAGTTAGTAAATCAATCTCATTGAACAAGGGGTGGCTACCTAAGAGCCAAATTAAACTAGAATTCAACACTTTGAATAAGCACCGTCCGTCCAGTCTCTGTGATTCGACTCCGGTACTTCCGGAATTATTGTGCTACACTGGTCCAGAGTCCTACGCTTGGAACGCGTTTTTAGTTTAATTTTATTAACACCTGGTCCGTCAAGCAATTGGTCATTTGAGAATGATGTTCGTAGTGAGGAGAGCGTCTCCCACAATAGTCGTGATTATACACCAGAATTTACCACCGACCAGGTTAGTTTTTACTGTTATTGTTTTGCATATTTGTTATTTATATTAAGACTGGTTAATGTTGTATTTATACATTTTTTTTAATATAGATTTTTGAAAGTAGAGAAGATATGTTAGCTTGGGTGCAGAGCGTTGGTCTAAAATATGGTATTATGGTGGTTATTTTAAATTCTGCTAAGTTAAAAGGCGGCAAACTGCCGAAGTGCATTCTTGGTTGTGAAAGAGGAGGAAAGTACAAACCGCCACGGTATCTGGTTGAAGGGCAATCCTTGCAAAGAAACACTGGGACTAGAAAATGCGATTGCCCATTTCAACAGCGAGGTATACCACAGCATCCATACGGTATTAGGTGGGGTTTAAAGGTTATTAGTGATGTTCATAACCATGAAATAGCAAAACATATTGAAGGCCACGAGTACCCGTCAAGACTAAAACCAATAGAGAAACAATTTGTGGTCGACATGGCCAACAGCACAGCGCCTCGTGAGATTCTTAATATTTTGAAGCAAAAAGACCCCGTCAAACACTACGGGAATCAAAAGCGTTTATAACGCTATTTTTGCAAACAAATCAAACAAGCTGGACGGTCTAACTCCTATTCAGTATGTCATAAGGCAATTACTTAAGAAAGAATACCTCCATCAATTTCTTACAAATCCAGATACCAACGAAATCACAGATATTATTTGGGTTCATCCTATGAGTCTAGAACTATCTGTCAACTTTCCGTCCGTACTGATCATTGACGCCACGTACAAGACCAATGAGTATCGAAAACCACTATTGGAGGTCGTGGGCATCACATCCACATGGCGAACTTACTCGCTTATGTTTGCTTATCTTAGTAATGCGAGAGAAGAGACACTGACATGGGCATTGGATAACTTAAAAAATTGGATGCTTCAAAAAGGGGCATCGATGCCATTGGTGTTTGTTTTAGATCGGGATTTAGCGCTTATGAACGCAATTGAAGCATGTTTCCCCACGGCACGTCACATCCCGTGTATTTGGCACATAAATCAGTGCGTCATGAAGAACTGCAGCCGTGTGCTTGGTCCGGAATGGAAGCGCTTCATCACGTCATGGCACTCGCTTATCAATTCATCTACACCTTCGTTTTTCAAACAGAAGTGGCAAGCCATGTGCGACGATTTTTGCCAGTTCCCATATGTCATAACTTACCTAGTGCCAAACATGGTTAAGGTCGTACAAAGAGCGGTTTGTTTCAGCATGGACAGATACATGTGTGCCCCTCGAAAGCAATTCAAGTCAAAGGTATAATCGCTTTTTGACTTTACTATTAAAATTTTGTGCGTTTCTCTACTACACTACGGAATACTGTTTGATACTTTCCTATTTAAACACAATGCATTATTCTATTACAGGGCAGAGTCTACACATGCGAGGCTAAAGCTATATTTGGGGGATACCATGTCATCGCTACAAACATCTTTTGATAAATAGAAAAGATGTTGAAAAATCAGTTCGGGGAAATTAAGAAGTCGTTCGAGAAATCATTGAACATTCCACGCCACAAACAATTACGTGACGACATTTTTGATCAGGTAAGGTGTCGCATTTCATTAGAGGCAATGGAGTTCATACATGATCAGCTAGAAACCGCTTTAGAAGTATCCCCCCATATTGTTGGCTATTGCAACTGTACGATCAAAATCACACACGGATTGCCATGCATGCACGATCTTGCATATTATCGTTCCATTTCCACTCCAATTCCGCTATGGAGTATCCACGCTCATTGGACTAGGTTGTCTATGCACGCAACCGAGTTTAATGAGGAGGGAACACGACCTGTCATGACATCTCAGGTCGTTGAGATATTAGATGGGATGGATCCATCTATGTGAGAGCATATCATAGACAGGATTATCGATATGGCAGATCCATCTAGTAGCACAGTTCGACCTCCATCGTACAACACAGAACATAGAGGTCGCCCTGCCGGTAGAGGTGAGCAAAGTACACGTCGCATACCTTCTTTCTCAGAAGCATCCACTTCAGGATCAAGGACTGCAACATCGCAAGGGAGAGGGAGACGTGGGAGGGGTTCGAGGGTTCGCAACACTCAATTTATAGTTCCACCCATCCCTAATCGCTACATTCAGCGATTACCTCAGGCTTATCGGCGTTATATTTCTCACACTGTTGACGTGCTTGGTGATGGTCATTGTGGATTCAGGGCGGATAGCTGCACTATCGGGTATAGTGAAAATGATTGGAGTCGAGTACGAGAGGAGCTTATTGAAGAGATTAGACAAAATTATTATCTATATAGTGTGATTTATCCAGTACATGATTGGGCAGAGCATCTACTGATTTTACTGAATTGGTTCGAGTTTACGGCACCAAAGGATCATTGGATGGAGGCTATGACTTTGGGAGTTGTCATCGCAACAAGGTACAACCTTGTACTGCATACATTTGATGAGGATGTTTATAGTTGTTTTACTCATTTGCCATTGAGGTCCCCTCCAGTTCCAGTCGAATATCGCCGCGAAATTGCTATTGCCCGTGTTAATAACAATCACTTCGTGCAAGTTTTCTTAGAACCTCATTACCCTGTACCTACCCATCCTAATATGGTAGGAGAAGAATGCATCGGACGAAGCTAAAGGATGAGATGTCAGTTATGGAACACGTTTGCAGTTGTGGTACGAAGTAATGGGTATAAATACACCGGGAGTAGCATTTGGAGGAGATATTGATTAGAACTTGTGTTTTTATATATTTTCATGTTTTGACAATATGTACTCAATTATAATAAAATGAAATTTTATTTCAATTTATTATTGTTCATTACAAGTTATTTTTATTATTCATTGTTAAGACTAATTAATTAACTAATTAAAATAATATAAATTTATTAAGTATAAAGTTAATTTGAATTGAAAATAAAATTTGAGTTAACTAAAAAAGAAGAAGAAGGGAGATAAATGGGAAAAGAAACAAATAAAGAAAATAATTGAAAATTAAAAAAATAAAAAAAGATTCAAAGTGGAAGGAAGAAAAGGAAATAAAGAGAAAAAATCGAAAAAAAAATTGTAACCGAAAAGAAACAAAAGAAGGAAAAAAGAGGGAAAAAAAAAATTCTAAATCGGCGGAGTGGGGAGCATGAGGGGGGGTGGGGTGGGGTGTCGGGGGGGAAAAGCAGGTCTCATATACTGCATACACTGAATTGTTTATGCACACCCATTTACACATTCATTCACACCCATACTTACAATAAGGATGGAGCCCGCACACATTATACATCCAGTGTGTGTGGACCCTATCCTTATTGTGAATGTGGGTGTGTAAATGAGTGTGGTGTTAGAATTATTGATTGTTTATCCTAATATATAAATATGCCAGGTTTGTTTTAATGATACCTCTATCCGTATTTCCTTAGTTCAATGCTAGTACTATTACTTTTTGAATCACAAGTCAAATAGTGGTGTTAAGTGGACATATGGTCATAATCAGAAACGGCCCTAAGCTAAGACACAAGAGGCAGTCGCCTAAAAAGGTGCAAAATTAGGGCTAGCTCCGACAACTTTTAGTACCCAAACAATACTCTTGGAAGAATTTTCAGTGCCGAGCTGGCATCACGTGGTGTCCGCTCAATGCTTCAAATAGTTCATTGCGTTTTCAATTCGAGCTGTCCAAAAGTGTATTAGGGTGAGATCAGGCGAGAGAGGGTTTCAATCCGAGCCGTCTAAAAGTGTATCGGACTGCTCGGATGCGCCGAGCAGATACCACGTGAGATATATCCGCTCGGCACTGAAAAATTTCTCCTCGTCTTAGTATCCAGAGTATAACTCCAAAAAATAAATAAATTTAGGGTGCCTTCGTCGTAACTCGTTCTGCATATTAGGGCCGCAAAAAATTAAATTAATCGAAGGTCATGCGGGGCCCACTACGGGTTTCATACAAAAAATTTGAGCCGTTCAATAATCTTAAAAAAAAAACTCTAATAGGTTGCGAAAAATCAACTCAATCTGATATGTATATGTGCTTGATTGAACCTTACCATTTTTGAAAAATCGGAAAAAAATGGAAAGATTAGATCGACCACTTATACATATTGGATTGAACTGATTTTTCATTACGCGCCCACTTGATCTTACTTTTTAAAATTATTGAACTTGAATTTTTCGTGCAGAGCCCGTAGTGGGCCCCACGCAGCTGTCTCCCGCTAACAATGGGTCTTTCATGGTGAGGGTGAGGGTGGGGGTCCAATACTTGCTAGATACTGTCTCTCGTTATCCGTGAAGTTTGAATTTGGAAAAAGAGAAACAACGAGAACTACCACTACTACTAGTACTACTCTTGTTCTTGTTGACCTATGAGGAAAACGACATATAATACCAGCCCCTTGTAGAATTTGGGTTACAGCAAAAATCTACACAATGGGAATGCCGAATGGAGGGTCCTACCTACTCCTAGCTAGCCAGGATAATGGAGTAGTACTATTTACGAACAAATTAGACTAATGATTGGGGTGTTTTGCTTTAACAATTAATTAATAATATTATATGGGCATGGTTTTCTCTTTTTCTTTGGTAAAGGTATCATCATCTGCCAATTAAATGTCAGGATAATTTTGTCTTTACATATACTATCATGTTTTTCTCTTTAGGAAAAAGAGTCTTACATATAAGCTATGTTGATAACATTGTCACTTTCTTGTTATCTGTTTTCTAAAATTAATTTTTACAACCTATTTTCAAAAAAATAAAAAAGAAATTTCTAAACCCAATTTAAACTTTTCTTAAAAATGTCTCTCTTGTAATTTTCTCCACTTATTTGGGTACATTTGATGACTTATATAGTCTTCAATCAGGGCAGCATGTTGATGGGATATACCTGCACTATAGCAAGGAGCTGTGAGCAGATGAAACTACATATGGTTTCATCGTGTTGTGTGGTACCTAGTTTACGTACTTTTATCTTTAGTTTTTGTGTGTGCGCATGCGTGCGATCTTGTTTCGATGAAATAAAAACAATGAAAAAGAACACAAGTCCTTTAAATTTGTTTGCATTAGTTAATTTGAAAATTTAAATTAGAATTTAATTTCATACAACCAGCTTTTCCTTTTGTTTTTCCATTTAGGGATAGTTTATGAAACAATTGTTCTCCTGTTTTTTTTCTTTTTCCAAGAATATATGACAGCAATTAATGATGGAAATGTCCCAATTTTTTTTCAAAAACTAGAATACTTCAATTTTATGTGCATTATGTTATTTCTTTTGAGTTATGGTGTAATTATGCATGTAATTACATTTGTGCATAAAATCATATGTTAATTAGTCATGTTTCTAGGTTAATGTTATGTGACTTGTACATTAGTTTTACAAATTTTATTGTGGCAATTGTTAGTAATCACTAGAACCTAGTCAATAGGGTAGTCTTATTAGGTGGTGGCAACCGTAGTATTCTGAGAGACAGATGCCAATCAATATCTCAACCACCACCTGGGAGGCGATGAATCTGCTTTAAAGACATGCATTGTGTGAAACAAAGACCTTGGTTTGGTTTGTAAATTGTGTTCTTGAATAGATTAGTGAAGTCTCGCATATATTCACCACTATTGATATTAGTGAAGTTTTCATAAATACCTTGTATTATATATGTTGGTACTTGGTAGAGTTTTACTCATGTATTTTTCCAGCAAGTGTAATAAAATCTAGATCTATTTTGAGAGACTGGTTTTCCTAATATCATCAACCTTAACATCTATCAATCACCTTACACGCTACTCCTTCGACAGGACATATAACTCAAGAAAAAAACCTCCATTATTGTAAAAGTAATAAAATCTTGCATGCCTTTGACAAAATAAAAGGGTGGCCCTGTAATCTAATTTCAGAGCAACTTTACTCACCCACCCGATAATGTTAATTTGTTTGTTTAGAGGACTTTGGATGGCTTGACTTTTTGTGGAAATGGGAACTCGATCTCTCTTTGTTTGTTTTTCTAATAAAGGGTTCCCTTGTGTTGACCCTATTTCCTGGGGACTACAACTTGTTCTAAAAAAGACCCATTTGGGTCACTTGCTTTTGGTTTTTGGTACCTCAACGAATTGGAGTTTTTTTGTTTGAACGGGAAAAGAAGAATTTTATTAATCTTGAAATGAAGAAAGATACAAAGATTAAATGAAATAAGAGCACAACGGCATTAATTACAACTAGGAGAGAATGGCATATATTCATAATGTTTGTTCCACACCCCTTCACGTCAAACGGGTTCATACTTGGAAAGTAATATGAGTCATCCGATCAAAAAAAAAAGAGTCATCATCTTGTCTTGCTACATATATTCATTAAGTATATACATACATGATACACACACATATATAAAGATATATAGACACAATATTTTGGTTTGACGGTCAGAGTTCGGACCCTTTTCCGTGCACCATATATATATGGAGAGAGAGAGAAAGAGTGTGTGTGTATCACACTACCTCATGGGCTGAAGTCTTTTGGAAAGAGAAGGGTGGTTGGTTTTTCCACTATACTGCGGTCAAAAGAAAAGCTAAGACAATATTCCATTCTTATGAGACTCATGGAAAATCTCTGGATATCTGCTTTGGAAAAAACTCCATCCAAAAACAAATTAGTCTGCCACCGTACATAGTCTTTAGGGGTAATCCCAAAAAGAAAACAAATGAATAGTTTAAGATTGACACAAGATGGTTAATTAATTAATCCCTTTGTAATTAAGTTCAACTTAATTAGGCTCTGTTCCAGAAATCTTCTTAAAAAATAAATAGTTTATTTCACATTTTCAAACTCAAAAATAATGTAAATGAAAAATAATTTTTCAATTTTTTTGCATCATATAAAGATCTCAATGAAATCTTTCAAATAAGATCCATATTGCATATTTTTAGATTTCAATAATTCCATAATTTTTTAGTTTGAAATTACCTTCTTAAAAATAAAGATTTTTTTTTGCATTCTGAAATGGGGCCTTAGTACTAACTAGCAACTTTCGTGACATTAATTTTCGGGATATTGATTTTGGCGCTTCAAAAATTACTACCGGCGCTCTAACAAGTGGGAGTGCCAAAATCAATTCTTAATCGGAATTGATTTTGGCACTCCAATTTTAGTGCGCCAGCATAAATTTTGAAGTGTAAAAATCAAAATCCTTAATTTTCGTGTTCGTAAGTTAATTGAACAACTTTGACAGAAAAAGGACAAGTTTGTGTTGGGATATAAATTCTTGACTTTAAAGCCATATTCTAACCTGTGGAAGGGTACACTGCAACTTCATGGGTGGGTGTGGGTGGTGACTGCAGGCCAGTGCAGGGCCTCTCTTTATCTAGGGCGTGCCCATTCTCAATTCTGATAAAGCTAAACCACAGAAGGTACGTACCGACATATGGAGTACTTCACAGGGGAATGAATACACATACATATATCTATATCTCTTCCCACCTCGGCATTATACATAATTTTTTTTTAAGAAATTGATCGCAAAAAAGTTGATAAAATTTAAGAGGTTTCGAATTTGAGACCTTAGGAGGAAGTAAGCTTTTAAATCTTATAAAAAATGACGGCTCAGGATGTGTTTTGATAATTAGTACCCGCCAATGACATTTTTAACATTAACAAATGTTCTCAGTATATTCTCGATGAGTATTAATTATCAAAACACGTCTTTGGTTGTCATTTTTCTTAAATCTTATGCCTTTAGTCAACTCCTTGACACACACACATATATATATATATATATATTCAGTCCAGGTCCAATTTTAATTTTTGTGGGCCCATTTTGAGCCCACAGGTTCATTGCAAAAATTATTTTGGAATACAATCTTTAGTTTTCCCTTCTGTATTATCAGCACTAGACCACTTGTATGAAATGAATGTAAACAAAAGTCAAATTAAGCTTGTGAGTAACTACATCATACTACTCCTGATGTATATTGTCAAGTTGAAGTATATTTTTTTCATACATCAAGTTTTTGTTATTAGAATTATATATAATATATATTCTTGTCACCGCTGAATCAAAATCCTAGAGCCGTTGCTCGGACTCTCAAACAAAGAAATCAACAAGTATGTGTTCCAATTATACGAATGACAATGACATATTTTCTTGGTGATGAATGTTGTATAAAAATTCAACCTTAGTTTCCATCAAATATCAAATTGAACTTGTCTCTCAATCCGGCATGCAAGCAAGACCATATCATGATGTCGGATAATAATCTTGTAGGGCAATCTCTCTTTCAATCTTCTGCAAGCTCAAAGCTGAAACTATAGCATGTGTAGAGGTGAACAACAGTACATACATATATTTACATCTCTCTCTCTCTCTCTCTCTCTCTCTCTCTTTCTTATATACAATTCAAACCACCATGGACTTGGCTACAAGATCCGAAGTACCAAAGAAAAAAAAAAGGAGGACTTAGCTACAAAACCAATAAGTGATTCTACAACTTTGACTAGTTTTTGTTTTGACTAGTTTCTCAACCTTTGGTTCTGATAATAGTGATTGTCCCTCTCCCTTGGGTGTGGATTTTAGTGAAGGCCACCACAGCTTTGCCAGATAAGCCCGGCCCATCGGGTGACGTCACTAGTGGCCGGCAAGCGTAGTCTCCGACGGGGTGCCTCACCGGCCGAGTCGGCGGCATCAGTATCCTCTCATTTATGTCGTTCAACGTCAAGTCCCCTTCAACCCCACCGGGCTTCACCAGTGCAAATGGATACACCACTCTTTTCATCACCCCCCTCTTCTTTCTGTTGTTATCGCCACCCTCTAAACATAAAAAAACAACTAGAAGTTAGAACCAAAAAAAAAAAAACCTACTATGTATCTAAGCAGGTGGATCTGTCGATGTATAACGACAAACGCATAATTTTAACTTCAGGATTTCACAATCACTCGAGATGCGGGTAAACTAATCTAGAGGCCTGATCTAGTGTGTGTAAAAAATCGATAGATATTGGAAAGATATATAAAATTTTAAAAGGTCCCAATGTAATAGTGAATGTGACCATAGAGACCTGATCTATAGTGTGTATAAAAAATCAATAGATATTGGAAAGATAAATAAAATTTTAAAAGGTCCCGATCGAATAGTGGATGTGACCATAGAGGAAGTATAATTTTGTATTTGCAATAAATTTACTTATGACTCATTCGGCTAAAGAAGCCATTTGACTTTTTTTTTTATCCTTATTCAAATATTTTTTGCATTTGTTAATTTTTATCAATTTTTTTAAAAATTATTGCTTTGTCATGACAAAAGAAATCTAAAAAGTAAAAAATTATGATCAAAATCTACATTTTTTTGAATAAAGACGAAAATAAGCCAATAAGCCAACTTTTTCGTCTTTATCAATAAATTTTTTTGATTTCAATCGTATTTTATTTACTTTTTAAATTTCTGTCATCATGACAAAGCAATAATCTTAAATAAAAAATTGATGATAAACTAACAAATACGAAAAAAAATTAAATAAGAACAAAAAAAAAAGTCAAATAACTTATTTAGCCGAATGAGACCTAATCCATCAAAAAGATTCTTTTACCTGCCACAAGCAAATATGCGTACAAACAATAAAATAATTCGAAATAGAAGACTTTAACTAATCGGCGCTTAGGGTGAAAAGTATACGCAAATTTAAGGGCCGGGCTATATAATACTTAGAAAAATATTCATAGCTATACGACTATGTAAACAGGCTTTTCAAAATTTGGAGAGAGCTCCCATCCCCATGTATGTGAGTTTGTAATTTGGTATTTTGTATACAAAACTCTCCCCAAGGGCATTGAGGCATTTGAATAATTTTTCCACGTAGAGAGAGAGAGAGAGAGAGAGAGAGGGGGGTACCAGAAGGAGAGCTGGGGCCTAACGAATAAAGGGTCTCTTTGTCAGGTATGGAGGGCTTGGTGTTAAGTGAGTCCCTGTAAGAAGAGGAAGAAGAATCAAGAGCTTCAGAAGCTGATATTTCCTCTTCCGGTGTTTTCATCTCTCTGAAAATGCTGCAATGTTCCTCCCCTGTCATCGGGGAAAACAAAGACATGCACATTAGTAATACCGAATAACAATGACGACAATTTCTACTACAACTCCGGTGTTCTTATGTCCACCTCGACTAATTCTACTAAATCTGAAAGAACAATCCCATATCATCCACTAGCGAAGTGCTCAATTAAAGGTAGAACAAAACTATTGTCCATTATGGATATCCTCTCATATATGCTTACGCTTAGGTATATTTAAAGTGTTGGTCGTATTTACCTGAAATTCCATTGAAGCTAGTCGTCATCATCTGGCTCATGTAACTGAGATTCTCTGAACAATTCTCAAACTGGTTCAATTCCCAGTAACTCTGCACACCTTGAAATTCAGTCTCTCCACCAAAAAATGATGAAATCCAAAAGTCTTGTTCTACAAAATAAGAAACTGGTATACAGAATTACTACTTAATTGTTTATTACCTTAACAAGCTCTTTTGTTTCTCTGGATTGATGATGATGGTCGGCGAACAACATCAAGCGGCGTCGTTTAGACCGATCATTGCATTCGAACAGAGCATCTTGTAGATACCCAGTTGAGAAATCAGAATCGTAGGGCGACACAATTGGTGGAGTGCTGCTGCTTTCCATCACTGCAATTCCGTAAGGCCTTATGATTAAACACGAGCTAGCTTATACATATGCTTATGTGTATAAATCAATGCAGAGAGAGAGAGAGAGAGAGAGAGAAGTATATTACAAGCTGGAGACATGTCTGCGTTGAAAACTCCAAGGTTGTGAAATTCCCAACCTAGGGAAGAGGTATGGAGATTGCTGGTGTAAGCAATGGAATGAAGGTCTCCCATTTGTTTCTCTTTGCTCTCGTGTCCTAAGCTTATGAGATGTGTGTATTTAAGTAGTGAAAAAGTAGCCCAAAGGGTTTGTCCAATGGATTTGCTGGTTTGTTCTCTACATAATTGACTACAATGCAATTCTTAGAGTTGATCGCAAGAAAATAAATTTATATGAATTTTTTAGTCTCAGTGTAAATTGTCTTTGACCATTTATGCCAAGACTAAAAACTTTTTTTAAAAAAATAAAAGATTAATTAAAATGCGTATAATCTAGTCCGAACAATCTCCTCGTCAAAAAAAATAAGTGAGAAAATTTGATATTGAGATTTTAGAAGGAATAGTCAGACAGTCAGTCAATGCCAAGGAAGAGAGGAGGAAAAAAGGGGGAAAAAGGATGTTTTATTGGGATTCTGAAAACGGGTCACTATAGTCATTTTGCAAAATTGTGGGGACTAAAATAATTGCAGTGGTTAGGATATGATGATGTTGCGTTGTTATATGGTAATGGGACATGGATTCAGAGACACAATTCAAATTTCAGCTTTTCCTTTTTCAATTTTACTTCCGACAGTACCACAAAATGTTCATCGTTTCTTTCCTTTCCCTTTGGATGTGGAAAACTTTCCACTTCAATATTCCTACCCACTGTGGGGTCTTACCATTGATTATAAATCAACCCTCCATAAATTAGTAATGCTAAGAATAGGAAATGCTTGAATAGAGAGATACTTGCTCACAGCTGCTCTTAATGGAAGCGCTCAATCTCAATCTTCCAATAGTGTTTTTGATGATTCGGATTAAAAATAATATATTTTCGTTAATAGATTAGATAATCTATTAACGGTAATAAATTATCTTTAGTCCGAACCATCCAATACACTTTTGGATGACCGAGATTAAGTTCCTTAAAACTTTCTTTACAGAAAGCTCCATAAAGAAAATTTTCTCACTTGAATATACTCTTTTATACAGGTATTCTTTTTGTGAAAAACAAACAAATTAAATTATGAATACGTAGTCTGGGAATAGTGGCACCCTTATTGTCCTCCAACATTTGAAATTTAATATAGAATGAAATTGAAACATAAACTAGAAAAGGAAAACGATGTGATATAATCTTGCATCTTCTGCAACTAAGTCTGCACATTTATTACATTCTCACATGACATGTTTTACTAGTGAATCAACCAGCTGCTATATAGGAGGGACTTACGGTCAATGATTGAATTGAAACGCTGATGGCTAGCTGCTCGTAGCCAACGTGGTAAGGTTGACAACATTTGAAGTTTATAAATCCACCATTGTTATATTCTACGACCTTGAGACCATGGAAGGGCCCAAATTAATTTCTGATGCAAGTCCAGAAACTGAACCAATTATCAAGAAAAATCTATGATCCAATTACCAGTCCATCCCTAGCTAACCAAGTCGCCTACACATGCCTCAGATCCTGGTGTGTTACCACTGCCATCAAAATTTAATTTGAAAGTGCCTAGCTACCAGTGGTGGTGTCCCCCTTAGTAGGACGAGTTTTGGTAGAGTACGGGTTGGTGTTAAGGTTGGTTGAACTCCTATAAAATCCCATTCAAAGTCTTTGGAAAGTATATATGGTTGAGATGGTTCTCTCGGTTGGTGCTAGCTACTTGGGTTTCATGACTGTGGACAACAATGTCGCTACCAAGGAGCTAGCTATATATATATATATATATATATATATATATATATATATATATATATATATATATATATATATATATATATATATATATATATAGAGCTTTGATCCAGAGTGCAAGATCGGTGTAGAAAGAAGGGAACAAGCTAGGTCGGTGGAACACGCAAGAACCAAACCAAGTCTTAAGTCCCAATCACTTGGGGTTGGCTACATAAATCATTTTCTTCCATTGAGCTCTGTCAATGACAACTTGTTCACACAAATCTACTATACTCATATCATTGCGCACCACAGCATCTAATATTAATTTAGGTCTACCCCTCCCCGTGGCATTGGTACCCAAAACTATCCTATCTGCTCTCTTAACTACTGCATCTCCTGGTCTACGTTATACATGTCCAAACCACCGTAACCTATTTTCCCTCAACTTCTCTTCTATGGATGCTACACTTATCATCTCACGAACCGTTTCATTTCTAATATTGTCTCTTCTAGTCTTACCACACATCCACCTCAACATTTTTATTTCCGCTACACTCATCTTGTTCACCTGTTGTTTCTTAATAGGCCAACATTCTGTCCCGTAAAGTATTGTTGGTCTGATGGCAGTTCCATAGAATTTTCCCTTCAATTTTATGGGAACCCTCTTGTCACACAGTATACCAGTAGCGCTCCTTCACTTGAGCCACCCCACTTAGATCTTATGGGTCACATCATCGGCAATCTCTCTATCTCTACTAATGATTGAACCTAAGTACCTAAAATGATCACTCTTAAGTATCTCCTGATCTTTGATCATCACTCTTTCTTCGTGCGCACTGCTGATACCACTAAACTTATACACTATATACTCAGTTTTACTCCTACTTATTCGAAAACCATTTAACTCTAATGTTTTCCTCCAATTTTCTAGTTTTGTATTAACACCTCTAGCGGTTTCATCTACGAGGACAATGTCATCTGCAAATATCATACACCATAGGATATCTTCTTGAAATTGTCTAGTCAATTCATCCATAACTAAGGCAAAAAGGTACGGGCTCAAGGCTGACCCTTGATGCAATCCTACAGTGATTGAGAATTCACTCGTTTCCTCTAATGGTGATCGAATTGTAGTGACGTCACCTTCATACATGTCTCTAATCACTTCGATATACCATTTGGTCACTCTTTTTCTCTCCATAACCTATCATATGATGTCTCTAGGCACCCTATCATAAGTCTTTTCTAAATCTATGAAAACCATATGGAGGTCCTTTTTCTTTACTCTGTGTTTTTCTACCATTCTCCTTAATAGGTAGATAGCTTCCATGGTTAATCTTCCAGGCATGAACCCAAACTGTTTCTCTGACATTGAAGTCACCATCCTCATGCAATACTTGATAACTCTTTCCTACAATTTCATCGTATGACTCATCAATTTAATACCTCTATAGTTGTTGCAGCTTTGGATATCCCCTTTATTCTTATAGATAGGTAGCAGAGTACTCCTTCTCCATTCATCGGGCATCTTCCTGGTCATAATAATCTTGTTAAACAACTTCGTCAACCAAGTCACCCCCAAGTCACCTAGACTTTTCCACACTTCAATAGGAATACCATCTGGTCCTAATGCCTTACCCAATTTCATCATTTTCAAAGTTTTGACCACTTCGAACTTGTGTATTCTCCGATAAAATTCATATTCTATGTTCACCCTAGATATATACTCTTCCTCCCCACCAAAGCCTCCTTCATGTTTTCATTTAACAAATTCTCAAAATATGACTTCTATCTATCCTTGATCGCTTCGTCTTTTACCAAAACCACCGAATTAATATCTTTTATACAGTTAACTTGAAAAACGTCTTTAGCTCTCCTTTCTCGCAACTTGGCAAGTTTATAAATAATATTTTCTCCATCTTTACTATCGAGTCCAGCGTAAAAATTCTCATAGGCTTTCAACTTTGCATCTCTAACGGCTTTCTTAGCTTCCTTGCTAACTTGCTGATAATCCTGAAAATTTTTCTCATTCCGGTCCTTTTGCCACTTTTTAAAGCACTCCTCTTGGCTTTTACCTTGGTTTGAACCTTGTCATTCCACCACCATGTCTCCTTAGAAATTAGACCTTTTCCCTTCGACTTCCCGAGAACTTCTCTCGATATTCTTCTAATACCTTCAGCTATGGTATTCCACATATTGTCACTGTCTCCTTCCACTTCCCACCGTACTTCTTGAGACATTCTTTTCTTGAATACCTATAGTTTCTCCCTTCTTAGGCCCCACCATTTAGTCCGTGAGCATCTAATTTCCTTTCTCCTTCTAATGTTCCCTTTGAGACAAATATCTAATACCAAAAGTCTATGCTGTGCCATTAGACACTCTTCGGGAATAACCTTACAATCCTTACATGTCAAGCGGTCTGCACCTCTAGCAAGAAAGTAGTCAATTTAGCTTCTATTGGCACCGCTCTTAAATGTAATTAAATGCTCTTCTTGCTTCCTATAGAGAGTATTCCCCACTATAAGGTCAAATGCTACTGAAAAATCTAAAATCCTCCGACCACCTTCGTTAAGGTCACCAAAACCAAAGCTACCATGCACCTTCTCATACCCTTGCTTATGCACTCCCACATGACCATTGAAATACGCAAGAGAGACTAGAAATTTCTCGCCATGCACTAAACAGTACTCCCGTAGGGCCGAAGTGTAGGGCTGCTTCCTCATGGTTATTGCAAACTGGCCTAAAATATATTACGGCGGGCAAGGTTTATCAAAAGTGTATATGTGTTGATTGCAAGCCAAATGAAATATTGCTAGATTCTTGACGTCGATGAGGTACGCAAATTGCAAAATCCATTTCCAATCAGAAAGAGGGTGGAGCTAGGTGGCGAAAGCCTTTGAGGAAAGGTACATATGCAGTTTGGTAGGTAGGTGAACTTGCCCGAAAGAGTTGGCTTCCAAGCAAGGCCATTCGATCAACTTCGAAGTACGTAGGACGAGGATTGCATTGGTTCTGATATATGGTATGAAGGAGAGATTCTTGAAAAACAAAGGATTGATTACTGAAATTCCAAGAGTTGTTGCACCGAAAGGAAGTGGAAGCCCCATTATTGGGGTACCAATTCTGGGGTACGTTATTCGCAAAAATCTCATGGGCATTTGGAGATACCACGCAAGGTTGGGTTGGTCTGTTATGTTTGAAAGTGTGAACAATATTGTGTACATGTTGATTAGTTAAGTACTTGACCCAAAGAGATTTTCAATGGACTGTACATGCCAATAGATCGAGTTTGACCATGGATGCTATGTTAGCCAAATGGGATTGCCTCAAACCAAGGCCCAAAAACTTTCGGTTTCGCTATGCCCTCCCAACGGATCGCGTGAATTTTGTATCTCTCAAGAGAGAGGATCTTCAAAGGAAATTGCGGTTGATGCGGTCTAGATAATTAGACATGAATTTAGGCACCAAGTTGTGTTGCATGCCATAAGTTGGAATTAATAGATAGGATCATTGACAGATTTAATAAGAATATATGGCATGACTAGCTAAGGAAAGTGACTCGCACTTCCATCCCAATAGCTTTTCCCTACCTTGTTAAAAGAGGTTTCTATGTAAAATGAATCCAAATTATAAATAGGAGTGATCTAACTGCCGATGTAAGTTACAGCATGATGTGCTACGAATTAACGCAAGTTATGTTCTATTTTTATCAGTTCAAGTTTTGTATTACCTTTCTTATGCTATATACCTGTTTACACCTGTTTTTGGCACCCAGTCCTGGGCAAGCATTGGAAGGCCATTTAATTATCTTTTAATTAAATTGGGCCAAAAAATAGAGATGTATTGGATCAAAATTATTGGGCCAAACCCATGCTGACTAGGCCCAATTAATTTTAGTTGGATTCGGGCTCAGATTTAGAAGGTCATGGGCTTATTTGCATAAAAATTCAGCCGGCCCATGACCTAGTTAAATTCGAGAAATATTTTTATGGGTTAAAAATGTTAGAAGGCCATTTAATTTAATTAGATGACCCATTACCCAAATGGCCCATGAAAAGTGGAGGAAAAATAGATATTGTTGCCTAACAATAAGCCATTTGACCGAGTCAAAATGGCTGGTGGTTTTAGTAACCCACAAAAGAAGGAGAGAAAATAGGACCCATTATTTGGATTGGCCGTTTTCAACCCTTGCAACGGCTCATAGTGAAAGAAAACACATGGGTAATTGATATTTACTTCCAATAACCACCCATGATCTCACTAAAATCCGTTAGTGGGTAGTTACTTGGGACACGTGGCAACATCTGGAGCTAACTCGGGACACATGTCAGCTCACGGTGAAGGCAGAAAGTTTGGCCCAGATCTGGACTAGTGCACTAATTACCCATGATCTTGTTAACTTCTAATAACTGCCCATTATCCCATGAAGTGCACGAATGGAGGAGTTACATGGGACATGTGTCATCACAAGAGAAGGCCAACACATTCGCTTTGCATGCAATGTCGTGGCCTATAAATACTAGAAGACAAGAAGGAAAAAGGGTGCACACACCAATCAAGCTCAACGCTTAAAATCAAAGCCTTCCCAGCGAAGCAATCAAAGTCTTCCCAGTGAAGCAATTATCTCATTTCTCACCTTTACTCAATTACTTCTCCAAGTAGTTCGAGTTTCTATCTCTCTTGTATCCCAATTTTATTACTACGACGTAATAAAATTATTCATATCTCTCTTATACCCCAACTTTGTTATTACGATATACCAAAGTTATTCTACATTGCTACTTCTTTTCCTACACGGTTAGGAAATTATTAAGTCCTCGCTCGTAGAGGCAAAACCACGAACCATCACTGCAATCTAGCCCTTAGGTTTGCAGCACTATTGCCCTCACAGATTCGAAGTCAGAAAAGGGATGCCCAGCCTTTACGTTAGACGCGACAAGTCTTGGCACGCCCGCACGCTCAGTCCTTGAGCCATTTTCGTAGCCGAACATCTTTTGGCACGCCCGGTGGGAGTGGCAGTCGACGTGCTATTACTCGAGGAAGTTGGTCCTCAGATCAGCGCCCAAGATCTTAGCGACGCTACCGACAGC
This sequence comes from Rhododendron mucronatum var. ripense, assembly GCA_019656295.1. NCBI lineage: Eukaryota > Viridiplantae > Streptophyta > Magnoliopsida > Ericales > Ericaceae > Rhododendron > Rhododendron mucronatum. The sequence continues at coordinate 663,424 of BPLT01000101.1, read as the reverse complement.
GTCAAAAATTATATGTTTATGGCGGGACGTGAGATCTCCAATAACGTTACGAGTTCAATCTCGCAATCGTTCACTCAGTCCTTGGAACCTCTGACCATAGCAGTCAATAAAATGGTTGCTACGCTTATAAAGAGGCTACCGCTCGCTCCTCAGCAGCAGGGCTTTCCACAATTTGGTGTCTTTGGCAACGGTCAAGACCAAGCTGGCTTATTGGGGGTACCTCCCCCTCCTCAAACATTTTATCACGCTACTTCATCTAATAGCCCTGCACTCGGGGGGCAAAAGGAGAAGGGAGTCGTGATTGGAGGAGCTTCGACGCCTCCAAATAACGATCAAAGATTTGTTCTGGTTGAGGACCAGAGCAAGCCCGACAAACCTGACAAATCCGACAAAACAGACAGAAGGCCTTCGCAAGGAGGCCGGGGCTCTGGAAAGGATAAAGGAGTTGCACGTACTCCTTAGAGCTCTGATACTCGGGGGGCAAGTCCAGTCCAGAACCAGGAGGCACAAGAGGCGCATCCACAGCCGCCTCCTGAGCCAGACCTAGTCATGGGAAGAGATCAAGTCTTGAACCTACTCCAGGAGCAGTTGGGACCTGGGTTCAGACCTTTGGGAAGACCAATGTATAGGAAGCCTCATACCGAGGAGGTGGACAATACACCCTTCCCAAAGGGCTATTGAGTCCCAGAATTCCAGACCTTCAATGGTGAGAGCATGCAGTCAACCGTGGAGCACATTGCCAGGTTTCAAGTTCAATGTGGAGAGGCGGGAACCACTGATGCACTGAAGTTGAGGCTTTTTCCCAATTCTCTTACTGGGACAGCCTTCACTTGGTATATCAACTTGCCACCTAACTCCGTTCAGACCTGGGCGCAGTTGGAGGAAATGTTTCACCAGCAGTTCTACAGGGGAGAACCAGAAGTGACGCTGGCGGACCTCTCGTGCTATCGTCAAACCCATCTTGAATCTGTAGAGTCCTACCTCCTACGTTTCAAGACTGCTCGATTCAAATGCAAGATAGTCCTTCCTGAGGCCGAATACGTGCGAATAGCACTAAACGGCCTGAGCTTTGAAATGAAGAAGAAGTTTTATGGGACAGAGTTCAGAGACCTATTTGAATTATCTTCCAAGGCTTCTCATTATGAAAAGTTCTTGGCAGAGGAGCAGGACAGGAAGACAGCATCCAAAGGGACGTATTACCGCGACCCTAACTATGAGGTTGCTGCAGTAGAAGTAGAGGTAGATCCAGACGTAGCAGTGGCTGAAATCATCAACAAAAAGCCATATGTTTGTAAGGCTTTTGTCAAGATGGAACCCACAAAGCAGCCAGCCCAGAACACTTTCAATAAGTCAACCAGGACTTATACTTTTGATGTGGGTAGATCTGAAGCTATCTTCGACCAACTCCTTGCTGACAAGCTGCTCAAACTGCCTTTCGGTCACAAAATTCCAACTCCGGAAGAGCTGAAGGGCAAAGAGTATTGTAAGTATCATAATTCTTGGAGTCATACTACTAATAATTGCATAGTATTCAGGAATGACATCCAGGATAAGATTGAACGAGGAGAGTTCAAGTTTCCCGAGAAAGACAAGCAGCCTATGGGAGTGGATGGCAATCCCTTTCCCTCAGGGCTGAGCACAAATATGGTCTCTGTCAACATGAGAGACATGCCTAGGGCTGTCCCTAGGCCGAAGATAAGTTTGGGAGCACCTTCCAGAGCAGTGTACAAGTCCAGCCCCGGCAGGTACTGGGATTCCTTTTATGATGAAGGGGATGTCAGGACTGAACGAGTCAGGAGGTTTGAAAAGCAAAATTCATGGTGGTCCAGACCTTCAGGAGTGAAGAAACCAAAAAAACCAACCTGCTCTATGGTGTGTACAGAATGTGGGCACCATGCCAGTCCTAACAAGCCGGTCCTGAAGAGCATTATCGTCGGAAGGGCTGAACTGAGTCCTAAGGAGCATCACAGGTCTAACGGAAGGAGGGTTGCACGGGAATCTGTGTTCAACCGAATTCAACCAGGGTTGGTTGAAATTGAAGATGAGCTCGTCAACTTGAGGATATCTGCTCCCTCGAAAGATAAGCCAAGGGTTGTTAAACCTTCAGCCACTCCTCCAAACGGGTGGCACAGGGTTCAACATCCCAAGTTTCCATCCAAACCTCCACCTCTGTCCAGATCTCAAAAAATGCGACGCCAACGATTCAGGCAGGCAGCTAGAAGAGCTGATGAAGAAACAAACCTACTGGACGATCCAATGATAAAGGATGTCCCGGAAGAAGAAGTGGAGGTGGAAGTCCTAGAAGAGCTTATGGTTGAAAAGCCTAAGCCTAGAAGAGTATACAAGCCTTTGGAAAGGACTGTGGAAGAGGCTATCATCAAGCCTCCTCCGAGGACTTTACCGAAGAAGCAGCTCCCAGCTGGGAAAACATACAAAGAGGCTGTTACTCAACTACCTTCTAAGCAGGCCGCTATGCCCAAGAAACAACCTCTCTTGGAAAGAATGCTTGAAGAAGCCAGGATTCAGCCCTCACCAAGGCAAGTCGCTTTGCTCCAAAAGTCAGCCCTTCAACCAAGGAAGTCAGACTCGGGGGGCAAGTCGAAATTGAATCCACAGGCTAAGGTATTTGTGCCTGGATGTAGGGGGATGAAAACAATTGGTACTCTAAACAACACCAATTGTAACGGCTTCACGTACCTCTACACCGGAGCCCTAGTTCTTTGCTGGAACCCCAATCTGCAAAACAGACAGGGGGTGAGAGCACCTTTGCCTCTTGTGGCAAAGGCCCTCCGATGCTTCAATTAGTATCACAAACTAGTAACAAACCCTAGTTATCAGTAGGAAAGCAATAAGAGATAGCCAAATATTGCGTACCTTTCTCCTCCAGGTTTACCTCGTATTTATAGACTCATAGATGCTTGCTCACCAAGCATCCCTATTATCCTAGGATTCTCATCACGTACAGGGATCCAGGATATACTGGGCACTTCTTCCGTTATCATTTCACCAAAAGAGTCATTTCAGGACTCTCTTCCATAACTGGCCAAACCTCCCACTCACGTTGGGTATCTATCCAAGATCCTACATACTCGAGATCTCATCCCTTTACAGAATATTACCATTCTGGAACATTCCTGTTACCTCATGCTTTAGGGCAGCTTGTTCCCCTATTCGGCTATCTTATTACCGATCAGTCCACATGGTCCAACGACCTCACATGCAACTGGTCCTTATCGTTACATTTGGATAAATGACTTCACATGTCGTTTGTCCTTATCAGCCGAACAGACTGTATGGACTAATGACTTCACGTGTCACTGGCCTCTATCGCCGTTCATCGAACTGCCCGGTGATAAGCTTATCACGCTTATCACGTGCCCCTGATATATCACGTGCTTGGTGTTTAATTTTACTTGTTCGGGAATACCTCCCTACAATCGCTCCCCAGCTTCATCCATCTGCCGCTATTCGGGGGTAGTGGGTGAAGCTTTTAGGAGTAAACGTTCCAGAGTAAACTCGTCTTACCCCGAGCGGTCATTTGCATTAACACTGATTGATGCCCTTTGGCATCTTTGTCATTATGTCGATTTGGGTTAGTGACTCCACGTGGCGTATTTCGTACGTCTTGTATTTAATTCTGATTGACGTCTTAATGAAGACGGCGTCAGAATAGCGTCTTTTGAAGTTCTCTTTCCGTTACCTTTCTTGTAACGGCATAGGGGGCGGCGTTTCATTTCCGTTTCTTTACGGCTAAACCCCAAAAGAGGGTTACTTTTTGGTTTTCAAAAACGAAAACAACTCTGTAGCTTTCTCTCTCTACAACCAGGCGAAAACGTAATCGGTTCTCTTTCCGCCATTGCCGCCGTCTGCTACTTGATTGCATCTCAGGCCACCACTGCAATCGCTCCGTAAGATTTTCGTTCTCACCTTCCTTTGCGTCTTTTTCCGAGACTCACTCCAGATTTTTCCCTTTCACTTAGGGTTTCTTCGTCTGTTCTGTTCCTCCATACCCATGGCGGAAAATAACGAAAACCTTCCAAAACCTAGCAAGTTCAGGAAACTATGTGAAACCCCTAGTGCTATGGCGGCGTTCAGGGCCGATTACAATATTCCTGATAACGTAGGAATTGAACTTGCCCCATTAGGTGCTGACAGGGATGGCGGTACTTGGGACAGAATGTGCATCCCGATAGTGGCCATTGTCGAGGGTGGGGTCTGTTTCCCCCTCCACCCACTACTCCGCCAGGTTTTGAACTGGTATCACCTCACCCCCATGCAAGTCTCGATGAATGTATTTAGGTTAGTGATGGGGATAGTGGCTTTGAATAGGATATTAGGGACCCAGTTGGGCTTGTGGGATATCCAGTGGTGGTATAGCATTGTGCTAAACCCCGAGTATAACACTTTCTATTTCAAAGTTAGGAGAGCAGAAAAGCGTCTCGTGCTCAACTTGCCAGACTCTGCTCGCGACCACGAAATTGATTTCCTCTATGTAACGGGAGCGTTCGAGCCAATAGGAGAGGATGGCCAAGTGGTGGGTTTGCATTGTCCCCACATATGGGGTTACCCACGTACGCCTCTGATTTCACTTTGTACATTCCCATCGACTATTTCCCCCCCTGTTTTTGTTTTCTTTTATGTTCTTAACTTCCGCTTTGGATTGTGATTCTGCAGCTGAAAACGCCAATAAACGCCCCAGACGTGAACCGGGTTACATCCGAACAGAGGACATCAACAAAGTTTTAAAATACACAGGAGAGCCGGGCACCCGAACGGCTGGTTGTGGTCGTGACGCGCACGTCCTACTGGGCTACGATCCCGCGTACAGGGGATTTATTGACAGGAGATTAGCCCACCCGAGCACCAGTGGTGCGTCAACGTCTACGGCCCCTCAATCAACGAGTGTGAGGACCAACGTTGGAGTTATCGTTGCCGGGGAGCCAGGTGAATTCTAAATATCAGAAGGCGTTCCCCTACCGCGTCTGGTGCTCAGGAGATCTCGGAGACAAACTGTTTCTCAACAACAGTCTGAACGGCCAATCCATACCAGTGACACCAGCCAGTCATCTTCGTACGGTTATTCACCTTCTCCCCCAAATCCAGACAACATGACTCTTCAGCCTCTGAATCTCAGCTCTCTCCTGACCGTCCCGACGCGAGGACGGGGTGGTGCCAATAGGGTGGCATCAACTGGTGCTGCCCCCCCTCAATCTCGTAACACGAGGGGGAGGTCGACACGATCATCCTCATCCCCTCGCAACAGCTCCCTTGAGGCTAGTGATGCCCATCAGGATAAGCGTGCAAGGACTGAGGACCCAGCGTCTTCAGACGTCCCAGCTGACACGGAAATCAACCAGCCCCAATCGCCTCCTATCCAAGTGCTTCCCCAGTCATGGGTTCCCTCACTCATCAGGGGTGATCGTCCTGTTCACATCGGGGACAGTTCTAGTTCGACTGAGACTGCACTGGCCCTGGCACAGTCTTTATCACTGCCTGTGGATATGCAGAAGGAGTCCTTGTCTCCTGCAGATAGGCTCGTATCCACTGGCCTCGTTAGTGGAATCAAGGTAACCAACCCATTATCTTGTTAGGTTTGCCTTTCTTATAATAGCTAAGAATTCCTCGGACTCATGTTTTGGTGCTCGTACAGTTTATCCAAAAAATGATGACGTTAGGTCAGAAGTTCCAGGAGGCTGATGCAGAGAGGCTCAGACTTCTGAATGACAATACGAGGCTTCTTCGAACAGTCTCGAGACTGGAGAGAGAAAGAGACAAAGCCAAGGCTGAGGCTAATGAAACGAAAAATAAACTCGAGACGGCCGAAGACAGTCTCAGTCAAGCTTTGACTGAGATGGATGGCGCCAAGAAGGCTGCTTTTGACGAGGGCTATAAGAAGGGATACGATGTCACCACGGCCAGCTACGTGGAGCAGATACCAATTCTTCAAGACCAAGTCTGGACTGCATGCTGGGAGACTTGCTTGACCAAGGTTGGTGTTGCTGATAACTCCCCTTTATGGACTGAGATGGAACTTCCTAGTGGCCGGGCAGCAGCCCCTCAAGAAAACGACGAACCCCTAGTTGACGATATTGATCGTCAAGTAGATGAATATGCAGATGCAGATGAGGAAATAGAGATGGAAACTCAAGATGTTTCCGTAGAGCACGGGTCAGGCCAGGAGGCAGCCACTGAAGCCAGTGTTGCCGAGGAAGGTGCTGCTGGCGATGGGGACGTACTTCAAGGGGCTGCAACCAATGCTGTACCAGAGGTCCAGGAGTTAGATTGATGTTGCTCTTTCGTAGTACCTGTTTGATAACGTATTAAGCCCTTTGTGGCGTGACATGTTTTGTTCATAATGCTCGGTCCTTCGTGGCCGTAGTGTTTGCTGGCCCTGTGTGGCATGAAACATCTGTTTCTGCTTGGTTCTCTTGTTTAGTTTGTTTTTATCTATAAGTGTCTCGTACTTTTGATAGCATACCTTAGATATCTCATACCTAAATTTTTACCACAATCATTTACTCAAATGATTGTATCCGAACAGACTGCATGCGTTCGTATGCAAATATGAGTTTACTCGTACTAATAAATCTCACATACTTAGTTTTTGGTTTTAGATTTTGGACATATCTCATTATGTCTATTGTCCAAGCATTTCGTACTTGGATTCTACTAAGCATATTCGTACTTAGAATTTGGTAGGATTTTCGTTCTTTTGAGTATCTCGTACCCTCAAATATCGCAATTTTGGCATTCGTGCCTATCCCGTGCTCCCCAATATGAAGAAAGAGAAAACACATCTCCAAACGTCATATTCCACATGTCTAGAACGAAAATATTGGAAAATTGGATATACGTGAAAAGAAAAAACTTTATGTATAAACTTGAACTAAAGGGAACATTATTCGTATCCCTTGCAACTAAGCAACAAGAATAAACCTAGACAAGGGAATTATACTCGTAACTCCCACACAAACACATAATGCATGAAAACTCAAGGTGGCATTATTCGTACACCTTGTTACTAGAAAATAATAAAAAAACAAAGGAGCTTTATTCGTAGCTCCCACACAATCACGTAGTGCATTCTAAAATAAAACTTGATTCTTCTAAACAAAGAATTTTCTTAGATTATGGACATTCCATGGCCTCGGAATTGGATTGCCGTCCAGATCTGCCAATCTGTAGGCCCCTATGCCCACAATCTCAGTTACTCGATATGGGCCTTCCCAATTGGCCCCTAGCTTGCCTTCGTTGGCCACCTTGGTATTGCCGAGCACCTTCCGTAGTACAAGGTCCCCAACACCAAACTCTCGAGGGTGTACATGCTTGTTGTAACTTTTCATCAACTGTTCCTGGTAAGAAGCTAGATGCACCAGGGCCTTTTCTCTTCTCTTTTCGGCGAAATCAAGTTCGATTTCAAGGGCCCTGTTATTGCCTCCACTCTCGACCAAAGCAGTTCTATTGGTTGGGAGACCAACCTCCAAAGGAATTACAGCCTCAGTCCCGTATGCCAACGAATAGGGGGTCTCTCCCGTAGACCTTCTTGGCGTTGTTCGGTGGGCCCACAATACCAACGGCAATTCATCAGGCCACTTCCCTTTTGCTTTGTCCAGTCTTTTCTTAATCCCATCAAGAATAGTCTTGTTGGATGCTTCTGCTTGCCCATTACTCTGAGGGTAAGCTGGAGTCGAATAATAATTTCGTATTCCATATTGGGCACAAAAAGACTTGAATTTTTTCTGAAACTGGGACCCATTATCCGTAATCAAAGAATAGGGGACCCCAAATCGAGTAATAATGTTTTTCCACACGAACCTTTCTATCATAGGTTCTGTGATTTTTGCCAGTGGCTCTGCTTCTATCCACTTGGTAAAATAGTCCGTTGCAACTAACAGGAATTTTCGGTTCCCAGTTGCTTTATGGAGGGGACCCACGATGTCCATTCCCCACTGGGCAAATGGCCAAGGGCTTGTCAAGGGTACCAGGTCTTCGGCTGGTGTTCGAATCATCGGTGAGAACTTCTGACATTTCTCACAAATTTTAACATACACCTTGGCATCTTCCTGCATATGTGGCCACCAATAGCCTTGGGTAATTGCTCGGTGGGCAATGGACCTGCCTCCAGCATGACTTCCACACGTTCCCTCGTGGATTTCGTGAAGAAATTTCTGCACCATCTCGGGATGCACACAAAGCAAATATGGTCCTGTGAAGGACTTTCTATAAAGTTTTCCTTCTGGGGACAGCCAAAACCTTGCAAACTTGGTTTTGATCTTATGAGCTTCCTTTTTATCAGCTGGGAGTATTTCAGCTCGTAAAAATTCCATGATTGGGTCCATCCAACTTGGACCTTGGTTCACTTCCAAAACCAATTCCACGCTTTTCCCAATGCTCGGCTCTGACAGATACTCGACTGCAACTCTGCGTTTGAGTTCGGTTGGAACCGCTGCAGCCAGCCATGCCAGTGAATCGGCATGTGCATTCTGTCCAGAACTTATCTGTTCAATATGAACCCTATCAAAGGTATCAAGTAGATCTTTGGCTGCTTCCACATATGCTGCCATTTTTTCGTTCCGGGCCTGATATTCGCCGGACAGTTGGTTAACTACGAGCTGTGAATCACAGTGCACCCTGACTCGTTTTGCCTTTAAGGTCTTTGTACTTCTCAATCCAGCTAAGAGTGCCTCGTACTCTGCCACATTATTTGATGCACTGAAACCTAGCCGAACAGACAGCTCGATCATTACACCTCCTGAAGGAAATATCACCACCCCAATTCTTGAACCAGTATTACATGCTGATCCGTCAACGAATCATTTCCATTCCATGGGATCCTGTTCGGCTGACAGCTGATTCTTCATGGGTGCTGGCCTGGATGCTTGCTCCTTTCTCGTAGGAGGAAGGGGTGCTACCGTAGGGGAAAACTCCGCCACAAAATCTGCCAATACTTGGCCTTTAATTGCCGTACGTGGCTGATAATCAATGTCATACTGGCTTAACTCAACAGACCATGTTGAGATTCTTCCTGAAAAATCTGCTTTTCGTAGCAGTGATTTCAACGGGAACTCAGTGTAAACCACAACCTTGTGGCTTTGAAAGTAGTGTGGCAACTTCCTCGTGGCCGTTCTAAGTGCCAAGACAAGCTTTTCTAGGGGCAGATATCTCGTCTCTGCATCCAGCAGTGTCTTGCTAACATAATAAATTGGGATTTGCTCGATTCCCAAATCCCTTAACAGGACTGCACTAACAGCATGTTCAGAAACAGCTAAGTACAAAACTAAAGACTCACCTTGCTGTGGAGTTGACAAAAGAGGAGGCTCAGCCAGGTACTTCTTCAGGTCCTGGAAGGCCTGTTCACACTCTGCTCCCCATTCGAATCCCTCCCTTTTTTTCAATAACTGAGAAAAGGGTCTGCACTTGTCACTTGACCTGCTTATGAATTTGTTCAGTGCTGCAGCCATTCCAGTCAACCGTTGGACTTCCTTCGTAGTCTTGGGACTTTGCAGCTTCTGCAGAGCTGCAATCTGGTCTGGGTTGGCCTCAATCCCCCTCATAGTTACTAGGTGGCCTAGGAACTTCCCAGAACCAACTCCAAACGCACATTTCGAGGCGTTGAGTTTCAATTTATACTTTCTTAGGATCTCGAAAGCCTCCTTTAAGTCTGCTATGTGTCCCTGTTTATCTTGACTCTTTACCACCATATCATCTATGTAAACCTCCATAGACTTGCCAAGCAGCTTTTTGAACATGATGATTGCGAGTCTCTGGTAGGTTGCCCAAGCGTTCCTAAGCCCAAACGGCATGACGCTGTAGCAATACAACCCTCGTGGTGTGATAAAGGAAGTCTTCTCCTGGTCAGGTCCAAACATTGTAATTTGATGATATCCTCGATATGCGTCGAGGAAACTCATTCGCTCGTATCCAGCGGTGGCATCAACCAGCTGGTTTATCCTTGGGAGAGGAAAACTGTCTTTTGGACACGCTTTGTTGAGGTCTGTGAAATCTACACAGACTCCACACTTTCCATTCCTTTTCTTTACCACAACTGTGTTGGATAGCCATTTAGGATAGTAAACCTCTCGTATAGCCCTAGCCTCCAGCAAACGATCGACTTCCTCAATTACAGCATCCACATGCTGCACGGCTGCCCTTCGTTTTTTCTGAATGATTGGCTTGTGCTGGGGGTCAACATTTAAATGATGACAAATCACATTTGCATCAACTCCGGGCATCTCTTCTGGGACCCATGCAAATACGTCGATATGTTCCATCAGGAATCCAATCAATTCGGCCCTTTCGTCTGCCGGCAATGACTCCCCAATTAGAAAATATCTTTTAGGATCATTCTCGTTGATCTGAATTTTCTCCAGACCTTCGACCACCTTTTCCGCCGGACTCCTCCCAACATCTTCGATAGTTGGTTGATCTGGCACTTCCAGTGTGTGAACCTGGTGGGCCTTTGGAGCTTTCTTGACAATGGAAATCAGACACTGTTGGGCCACCTTCTGATTGCCCCTAATTACTTCGATCCCATTGGATCCTGGGAATTTCACCATCTAGTGGTAAGTTGAGGAGACAGCCCTCATCTTGTGTAACCAGGTCCTGCCTATAATCGCGTTATAGGAAGAAGGGACATCTACAACAAGAAAATCTGTTTTCAAGACAACTGTTCCTGCCCGAACAGGAAGGGTTACTTTACCGAGGGGCCAGACTGCTCCTGCACCAAACCCAATCAGGGGTGTTGTGGATTGCTCCAAGTTTGTTTGAGCCAGCCCCAGTTTCTTGAATGCATCGTAGTACATCACCTCTGTACAACTTCCTGAGTCCACCAGAATCCTTTCAACGTCATATTCCCCAACTCGTAGGGTTATGACCAAAGCATCGTTATGGGGAACTTGGACTTCCCCCAAGTCTTCATTCGTGAATACTATGCTCTCATTGCATACACCACTCTCTCGACCTCTTTTATTTCCCAACCGCATCACATGCTGGTTGTGCTTAACCTGCCTTTGCAGTAGCCTCACCTCATTTCTCGTATAAGGTGCGGCCAACCCATGTATCATATGGATTACCCCTTTAGGATTCTGCTCGTAATCCAATTCCATAGCCTTCCCTTTTTCCTTTGGGTCTTCTTGAATAAACTCCTTAAGATAGCCCCTGGAAACCAAATCGTCGAGGTGTCTTTTATACATCTCACAATCTTCGGTCATATGGCCCCAATCTTTGTGGTAGCTGCAATGCTGATTCGTAGCACGTTTCGCATCTTTATCTCCGCCTAAACTTGGGGGCCACTTAAAGTATGGCTGATTCTTTATTCGATAAAGAATCCTATAGATTGGCTCCTTCCAAACCGTTGTGACAGAGAAGAAAGACTTGGGGTCAGAGGCTTGCTTATCATTATATGGCTCTTTCTTAGCTTGCCCATACTTTTTCCTCTCTCTGTAAGTCTTGGGTTCTTGCTTGTCCACATTTCTGGTAGGTATTTTTGGCTGCTCGGCCACGATCCTTCCATCCTCGCGGAGTATGTCATCCTCCATTCTGGTGTGCTGCTCTATTCGTTCCATCAATTTAGCCAACGTGGCTACCGGATGTTTGTTCAACGAGCGACGCAGTTCCCCCCGAACAGGCAAACCCGTCTTGAAAGTTGCTATGGCATACTCCTCACTGCAATTTTCAATCTCATTGAAGGTTTCCCAGTACTTCTTGGCATAATCTCTGATCGGCTCGTCCTCCGTTTGTTTCATGGTGGACAGACTCTCAAACGTCTTTGGGGCCTTTCTGCTTGTTAAGAACCGAGCAGTGAATTCTTCAGCCAACTGCCTCCATCCTCGTATGGATCGTGGTGCCAGCTTATGAAACCAGGACAGAGCCACCTTGCCAAGACTTGTCGGGAACATCTTGCATAGGATGGCTTCATCCCCCTCATGCATGAACATGGCTTGCTGGTAATGTTGTATGTGAGCCACGGGGTCCGCGTTTGTCTCGTAAAGTATGAACGTACCGTGCTTCACTCTGCTCGGCAACCTAGCCTCTTGTAGCCTCCTTGAGAAAGGGCAAGCCGCTATGTTGCTTAGGGCTTTTCTTGCTGCTTCACGTGCAGTTACTGTCCCATCCTCATATGCCTTTGTCTTGTGAGCCGTAGCCTTGGCCCAATCAGCATCAGGTGTCTCGTACCTGTCCCGGTGATGCTTTCTTGTCTCCTCCTCTTCAAGGGTAGAACTTCGGTCTCTGCTTCTCCTTTTTCGTGAAGAAGCCCTCTGTCTCTCCGGAGTCCGGCTTTTACTCCTTTCTCTCCTTTTGCGTGGAGAAGTCTTATATCGCCCCAGAGTAGGACTTCTGCTCCTTCCTCCTTGTGAACGAGCCTGCTTATGGACTATTAAAGTCCGTCTATCTCTCTCAGAACTCCTCCTTGAGAGTCCAGAATCTTCTGGGTGTTCCCGTACCCGCTGCAACTCTTGTATTTCGTATTCTCGCTTTTTAATCAAACGAGCGTACTCCTCGATCTCCTTCCTCTTTCGGTCGAGGACATCCTCACTGTTATGTATACTCCTTGACTGCTCTACCGATGCCTCTCTTCGGTGAGATTTGCTCCTTCTCGTGGAGCCCGTAGCTGTCTTATCCTGTCTTCCAGTGGGCTTTCTCGGAGCACCTGGTGGAGATTTATCCCCTCCACCACTTAACTGATTTTTTGGATTGAACGGTGTTGCTGGATCTTTTTCCATCGTGACTGTTCTTTAAGGAAAATTGGTTCGATTCCCACAGACGGCGCCAATTGTAGGGGGATGAAAACAATTGGTACTCTAAACAACACCAATTGTAACGGCTTCACGTACCTCTACACCGGAGCCCTAGTTCTTTGCTGGAACCCCAATCTGCAAAACAGACAGGGGGTGGGAGCACCTTTGCCTCTTGTGGCAAAGGCCCTCCGATGCTTCAATTAGTATCACGAACTAGTAACAAACCCTAATTATCAGTAGGAAAGCAATAAGAGATAGCCAAATATTGCGTACCTTTCTCCTCCAGGTTTACCTCGTATTTATAGACTCATAGATGCTTGCTCACCAAGCATCCCTATTATCCTAGGATTCTCATCATGTACAGGGATCCAGGATATACTGGGCACTTCTTCCGTTATCATTTCACCAAAAGAGTCATTTCAGGACTCTCTTCCATAACTGGCCAAACCTCCCACTCACGTTGGGTATCTATCCAAGATCCTACATACTCGAGATCTCATCCCTTTACAAAATATTACCATTCTGGAACATTCCTGTTACCTCACGCTTTAGGGCAGCTTGTTCCCCTATTCGGCTATCTTATTACCGATCAGTCAACATGGTCCAACGACCTCACGTGCAACTAGTCCTTATCGTTACATTTGGATAAATGACTTCACATGTCGTTTGTCCTTATCAGCCGAACAGACTGTATGGACTAATGACTTCACGTGTCACTGGCCTCTATCGTCGTTCATCGAACTGCCTGGTGATAAGCTTATCACGTGCCCCTGATATGTCACGTGCTCGGTGTTTAATTTTACTTGTTCGGGAATACCTCCCTACACTGGACAGGGTTCTAATATGCAGTGCAATATGGTTGTATTCTTACCGGCAGAACTGGAAGTCAAGGACAACACTCCAATAGCCATGGAGGGAGATGTTGTAGAGATGGGGCAGACAGCGAAGATTCTCAACGAGTCCTTCTCAGTAGGACTGAATGGGCCTTCAGTAATTGTGTTGAAGGACGAGATTGAAGAGAAGAATGAAGATCGTGCAGCTAGTGTGATCTTTGAGAGGCCAAGCCCCACGATGAACAAACACATCCAGCCTTTGTACATTGCTGGTTGCCTTGATGGGATGCCAGTGAACCGTATCTTGGTAGACAATGGGTCAGCAGCCAACCTCATTCCTAAGTCAATGATGCAGAGGCTCGGGAAGACTGATCAAGACCTAGTCTCATGCAATGCCGCGTTGACTGATTTCACCAGGAAGGAGACAACATGCCAAGGTATTTGGATCATGAACTTAACAATAGGGTCCAAGACCTTAACAACACCTTTCTTTGTTGTTAATTCACACTCTTCCTTCAATGTTCTGCTGGGGAGAGATTGGATTCACTCCTGCCTAGCGGTCCCCTCAACCCTTCACCAATGTCTGATTTTTTGGAATCAAGATGATATGGAGGTGATATGGGCTGACCATAGACCATTCAAGGCCTCTACCAACCATGCAAAGGCCCACTTATATGATGAGGGGGTTGGTCCAATGAAGGTGGCAGGCCTTGACAAGTATGGCTGCCACAGAATAGCCCCCGTTCATAACAACAAGTCAGCTGAAGAAGTGAAGGCACTTTTTCAAGAATTAATCGGTCCGATGATTACGGAGTCAAGTAGACCGATTATAGCTTCATCCAAACATTCTTCTCAATGTCAGTAAGCCCTTCAGAAGTAGAGAAGCGTGTGGCCCTTCGAACCACATTGTCAAAATTCGAAGCTTATTTACTAGAGAAGAGGCTGAGGGGAGTCAAGAGCCAATGGAAGATTTTTCGGCTTGTGCGGCTGAAGTCATCAACGAGGACGAAAACATGGTTGAATATCTTGACGAAATCCGCCTGGAGGACTTAGAAGCAGCCCCAGCCAAGTTGGACGATTTAAAGGCGGACGTGCAAGATCCTTTGGAAGAAGTTAATTTAGGAGATGCAGAGAATCCCAAACCTGTATATATTAGTCAGCTTCTGCCAAAGGACGTGAAGGATAAGCTCATCCAGCTCTTAAAGGAGTTCAAGTCCTGTTTTGCTTGGACTTACGAAGAGCTTCCAGGTCTATCCAGAGACCTAGTGAAGCACAAGCTTCCCGTTCAACCAGAATTCAGACCTTTCAAACAACCGCCAAGGAGGATGTCCAATGAGGTCTATTTACAGGTCAAGGATGAGATCGACCGTCTTTTTAACGCTGGGTTCATACACACAGCCAGGTACGTTACTTGGCTCTCTAACATTGTTCCAGTCCTTAAGAAGAACGGCAAGGTCAGAGTATGCGTAGACTTCAGAAACTTGAACTTGGCTTCCCCAAAGGACGAGTATCCGATGCCAGTCATAGATCAATTGGTGGATGGAGCTTCTGGTCACAAGGTTTTGTCCTTCATGGATGGACATTCTGGATACAACCAGATCTTTATCGATGAGGCCGATATGGCTAAGACTGCTTTTAGGTGTCCTGGAGCCCTAGGAAACTTCGAGTGGGTCGTAATGCCCTTCGGCCTAAAGAATGCTGGTGCTACGTTCCAACGAGCAATGAACGCCATTTTTCATGATTTCATCGGCCACTTCATGGAGATCTACATTGATGATATCGTGGTCAAGTCTCAGTCCTATGATGAACATTTGGGACACTTAAGGAAGTCTTTCTTGAGAATGCAACAGTTCGATTTGAAAGTAAACCCTTTAAAGTGTGCCTTCGGAGTCTCCGCAGGCAAGTTCCTTGGATTCTTAGTCCACAACAGAGGGATTGAGGTTGACAAGAACAAGGCCAAAGCAATCATGGAAGCAAAGCCTCCTACCACCAAGAGGGAGCTGCAGAAGCTCTTGGGTTCATTCAACTTCTTGAGAAGGTTCATCTCAAACCTAGCTGGAAAGGTTCAGGTCTTTTCTCCACTCTTGAAGTTGAAAGACCATGACACTTTTGTTTGGGAGGCAAGCCATCAGAAGGCCTTTGATGAGATCAAAGGCTATTTAGCAACGGCTCCAGTCCTTATGCCTCCCATCAAGAACAAGCCGTTGAAACTCTACATCTCAGCAGCTGAAGGCTCTATTGGAGGCCTTTTAGCACAAGACAACGCTCAAGGAAAGGAACAGGCAGTTTATTATTTAAGTAGGTTGTCGACTCCTTGTGAAAGGAGATACACTCCTATTGAAAAGATTTGTCTTGCCTTGTACTTTTCAGCAATAAAATTGAGGCACTACATGCTTCCTGTTTTGGTTTACATTATGAGTAAAACAGACCTAGTTAAGTACTTGCTTTCTCGGCCAATCATGAGAGGCCGAATTGGCAAATGGTCTTTAGCTCTAATGGAATTCAGCTTCCAATATGTTCCTCAAAAAGCTGTGAAGGGCCAGGCCTTAGCAGACTTCCTTGCTGATCATCCATGCGTAGATATCAGCGATGAGTCTGAGGTAGGACTGAACACTCTTGAAATCTCACTCACTCCTTGGATACTGCTTTTTGACGGATCAAGGACTCAGGAGGTCTCAGGCTGTGGAGTAATTATTATTTCTCCCCAAGGCCTGAGGACTGAATTGTCCTTTCAATTTGATTTCCCATGTACAAATAATCAAGCTGAATATGAGGCAGTCGTTATAGGCCTTGAGATCCTTAGGGATTTAGAGGCCAGAAATGTAAAGGTTATTAGGGATTCAAACCTTGTCATCAATCACTTGGCAGGAACGTTCAAATGCTATAGTGAGGACTTGGCTCCTTATTATATGGCAGCAATGCAATTAATTCAAGATTTTGACAATGTGACTGTCAAACACGTTTTAAGGAGCATGAACACTGAAGCTAACAGCTTGGCCCAGGCCTCAACAGGTCTAAAATTAGCCCCAGAGACAATCCACAAGATCATCACGGTCCGGAAGAGATGATTACCTTCTGTTAGGAGAAGGGGTCTAGGGCTGGAAGTGTTTACTTCTGACTTCACAGGTGAAGAGTCAGATGATGAACCCGAGAACGATTGGCGTACACCTATCATCTCTTTCCTTAAGAGGCCTCATCGTAGGGCCTCTAGGAAGGTGAGGAGGAGAGCCATGAGTTATATTCTCGTAGGAGATGAATTATACAAGAAGAGCCCTGAGGATGACCTACTTTTAAGGTGCTTAGGGCACCCTGAAGCCATGAGGGTCATGAGTGAAGTCCACGAAGGAATCTGTGGAGCTCATCAATCAGGGATAAAGATGAGGTGGTTGATCAGAAGGTATGGCTACTATTGGCCAACCATCTTAGAGGACTGTATCCGTTTTTCCAAAGGGTGTCAGCCCTGTCAAGCTCATGGCCCAATTCAGCATGTCCCTGCAGCTGATTATCATGCCGTGGTCAAACCTTGGCCATTTAGGGGCTGGGCTCTTGACGTGATTGGAAAGATTTATCCTCCTTCCTCTGGAAATCATACTTACATCTTGGTAGCCACGGACTATTTTACTAAATGGGCAGAGGCGGTACCATTAAAGTCTGTGGATCAACAAGAGGTAATCAAGGTGATCGAGGAAAGAATCATCCATAGGTTTGGGCTGCCTGAACATTTGGTTGCGGATAGGGGGACGATATTCATGGGAGAGCAAGTGATTAACTTTGCTGCACAGCAAAAAATCATTGTTCCCAATTCCACCCCTTATTATGCTCAAGGAAATGGTCAGGCCGAGTCCACCAATAGGACTCTGGTCAACATTATAGAGAAAATGGTGGAAGATAATTCAAGGGCCTGGCATGAGTTACTTTCTGAGGCCTTATGGGCCTACAGAACCTCAAAGAAGGAGGCCACCAATGTGACTCCTTACATGCTGGTGTATGGGCATGATCCAGTCCTACCGATGGAGGTAGCAGTAAAGTCAGCAAGGATAGCATATCAACATGGCCTCACTCCTGCAGATTATACTCAGGCCATGTTGATGGAACTTGAAGACTTGGACGAGGTTAGACTTGCAGCCCTCGACCACATGTTGGTCCAGAAAAGAAGAGTGGCTAGATCTTACGACAAACGCGTAAGAAAGAAAAGCTTCACTGAAGGGGACTTAGTTTGGAAGGCAGTCTTTCCTTTGGGAGAAAAGAATCCAAGATATGGCAAGTGGTCCCCGACCTGGGAAGGGCCTTACCAGATCGCTCAAGTCCTTAGAGGTAATGTTTATCTTCTTATGGACTTAAATGGCGGTTTGTTTAAGCATTTAACAAATGGAAAATACTTAAAGCATCATTATCCTACTATGTGGGAAATGGGAGACTTTGGTGAAGTCCAACCTAACAAGCCATAGAAAAGTCTGTTAGCAAGGCCTGAGCAGAGGCCATGGTACCTGTCATGCAAAAATTAATAAAGGCCTCAAGTTTAGGCCACCTGTCATTAAACCAAACCAGTGCCTTGGCCATTCAAGGGAAAGTTCCAGGCCAGGCATAGAAAGAGAGAGCAAAATCAAAGTTATGACAAGTCTAAAACAAAAGAAAGAGGTAAGATCTCAGAAGTCAAGACCTACAGACGGCCTTCAAGATTGTTTTTGAGGTCCTCCCAGGAGGTGTCAAGGCTGGCAAGCTGGGCTTCAAGCATCTCCCTCTGTCCTCGAAGATTTGGCATTTCCTCAACCAGAAGGTTCAATTTTATCTTTTGGCTCCGTGATCCAGCTTTCAAACCGTCATGTTGTTTGGACAGATTTGTGGTTTCCTTCCGGAGGTCAACCAAGCGGCCTTCGGCTCGTGCTAATTTGGCCTTAAGATCTGTAATTTCATCGGAGGTAGCGACAATGCTTGCTTCATTGAATCGCATGTCTTCCTTCAGTTGAAGCCATTCAGCACTGAACTTGGCGAGCTCCATGTCAACCGCCTCTAGTTCTGCCATTTTGGCATGTACCTTGCTGAGTTCATGGGAGGAGGAGTCATGAGATTTCACCATATCGGGGAATTCTTTTTGGAAACGTTGGAGTACAGTTTCTTCTGCCCCCAAAGCTTGTGACTTTACTAGTACGTCCATGGCTTTCTTGATATTCGAAGCCCTAGCAGGATGGGCTACAGCTTTAAAGTTTTGAAGCAAGGCCATTCTGAGAGCTGTTTTGGCCTCAGAAACTTCTTCAGAGGAGAACTGAGATTGTGAAGTTGAGCCAAGTCCACTGCCAGAGGGGCCAGAAGTGGCTGCTTTCAACAGATCCTGGGCTGATTTGAACAAAGAATCCAGATCTTCATCTTCACCCTCCTCTGCCACATTGACAAGCTCGGGCTCAACAGAAGGATTGACTGATGGAGCAGACTGGGCAATTGGAGATCTAGGCTTTTCTGGAGTCCTTGAGGATGCCTCATGCTCAGGTTCTTGGTCAGACAAGTCGAGTTTCTTCTCTTCAGCCTCTACTTCCTCCTCAAAGTAGTCATCGAGTTCCTGGGGATTGAAAACAAGACGGAGTTGGTGGTAATACGGGGCCATAAATGCTGGGAATTTCACGTCACAGTACATCCTTACGATTGGATTATGCTCTGTGGCAGACACGGTATTCTCAGAATCGGCTGGCGTCGAAATCTTCTTTCTCAATTTCTTTTTCTTCGAAGGGGTCGATTCTGCCTGCCCTTGTTCGCCTTTGGAGGTGGCCTGTAAGAAGGAAAATTAGTAGAACATTCAAATATAGTGTAGGTAGAAGAGCTGAGGAGAGTCCAGACCTTTCCCGAAGGATCGGTTTCGGGAGAGCTTGTCTTAGCACTACTCCGTGTTCGTCCAGCAACTACTGTCTCAGAAACCTACAGAGAAAACAAAGGCATAATTACCTTATCCTGAAGGACCAAGCAGAGGACTAAAAGAGTTCATACCTTTGGCCATTGCCTCTTGGCTGTGATCTTCACCCTTTTTGGCCTTTGAGCAGGAGGGTTTGCAGAGACTTCCTTCGGATCATCTTCTGAGCCTGTCAACAAGAAGAGAAATCAGTCCAGACCTGTGAAGAATTAGGGAATTTAAAGCATAAGTAAGCCTCCTTATATTACCTTTTCTTTTGACGCTGGAGGTTAGGGAAGGACGAGCTTGCTGCAAAGGAACGGTTACACCAGGTTCGGGTGCGCCGGTTGGGTGAGGCAGAACATTGGTAAGAATGTCTAGATATGGGGCAGAAAAATGCAGCTTCGTATAGCTTCCCCACCAGCTGTCAAATTTCGCTCCCTTGTCAGTACGTTCCACATAGGAGTGAAGGGCAAAGGTCTTCCTAGCTTCAGGGAGGACATTCCTGACTCTTTCCAAATCTCTCGGCTGGATCACGGGCCTGTCAGTGAAGTCCTCATTCAAGGACTTGTATGGGGGCACAGGAGTAAGCTGGCACAAGCCGAATTGCCTGGCAAATTGAGCCGCATTGTAGTACTCCACTCCGCACTTGTAGTTGGTAGGGGTAAAAGCCATCCCGTACATAAGGTCCCTGGAGATCAAGAAGCTGGTCCAGACCTCCATATGATCGTCGTAATCATCTCCTGGGTCCGAGGCACCTCGTTTCAGCCACCAAGGTACGGTATCCCTTACAAATGGCATCCAATTCTTTCCCATACTCGTAAGCTCGTGGTAGAAAAATTTGAAATAAATGCCAAATGCAAATCGGGGGCCACGGGTGTCATATAATGAAGGCCATAGCAAGTATTCTCTGATTTCTTGTTCATGGGCGGAGCAAGTTTGGGAAAGTAGAACCATAGCCAGAGGGTAATGATCCACAGTGGACCAGGGGCGAACACAAACTTGTTACTGACTAACTCTTTCATACCTTGGTAAAGATGAGCCAGGACCAAAGGGCCTAGTGCTAGTTTCTGCCCAGAAGCTAGGGCACAGGCCAAATCAATGAAGTCCTTGGTTACTCTATTCGCAGAAACACAAAAAATGAACTTGTTTAGCCAGTACAGGAGAAAAGCCACATGCTCAGTGTCTTCGACTGGACCTTTTCGGGCATAATGATTTATGAAAGGAGAAAAAGACAGGGGCTCTTTCTACTCAAAATAAGGGGTTTTTTGGGATAAAAAGTAATTGGCCTCAATCCCATGGGGACGGAGGCCCGTCAGAAAGGACAGGTCTTGAAGTGTGGGGCTCATGAGACCAACCTTGAAATGGAATGAGTTCGTGGTGACTAACCAGAACTGTGATGCTGCGAGGAAGAGATTTTTATCCATGTCGATCAGAGATCGACTGAGAAGAATGGCGTCTCTGATTCCAATCTGCCTCCACAGATCTCCTTTAGCCTCCATTACTCGATCAAGCCACTCAATGTACTTGGCGTCAGGTCTATGCCAAAGTCTGTTGTGTATTTCTGTAGTAAAGCGACTCCAGTCAAGGCTGGGCGACTTGAAGGGAAGGGCTTCTTCCGCCAGGGGGTACATCGAGGAGAGTTGAGGAGGGAACCCAAGCTGAAACGCAGGCCCTAATCCTACTCGATCAGCGTTCGCAATCACCAAAACATCATTGGTGATCGCGATGTGTTCGTCAGCCAGTATCTTGCGAATCTGTACGGATAAGCTATTAGGGTTTGGAGGCGGCATGTGGGCTTTATGGGTAGCCATCTCTGGGAAGGATCGAGAGCAAAGACAGAGACTACGAAGGTTTAGGGTTTTCTTTTCTGGGTTTCTCTCGAGTAAGGGAAAATAAGACAGAGAGAAGGTAGAGGGAGAGAATAGGAGTTACAAGATGTGGAGTTTTTATGAAGCACGGTGCAAGAATCAAGGAACGCCGTTGCAATTCTCTCTCCTCACGTTCGAAATTCAATAGGCAAGTAAAGAGATTAGACTCTTGGCCAACCCGAGGGAGTCCTGGCGGTGGAAAAGACTGCATGGCAGCCAATGCAGGGCCTGGGGCGTTGACACGTGTCCCTTAGGCTTAAAGGGATGATGATTACTGCTGCCAATAAGAGTCCTCGGTGGGGCTTTATCTTGGAAGTTGTTAGGATTTAATTCAAAGTGGGAGTCCAAATCCGATTAGAAGATTTGCTTTGAAACTCAAAAAGTGGTTAGGCTTGATTATGGCCTAATTATCTTTTTTAAACATTTGAATTTTTGAAAAATTCTTAGGCTAAATGGGCCTGATTATTTTTTCAAAAATAACTATAAGGACTCGTTTGGTTATGCCAAAAACTGTACTCTGTCCTAATTTACAAGGCTAAATCTTGAACAAGATCAAGGCATGGGGGGGCATTGTTTACACCCGTTTTTGGCACCCAGTCCTGGGCAAGCGTTGGAAGGCCATTTAATTATCTTTTAATTAAATTGGGCAAAAAAATAGAGATGTATTGGATCAAAATTATTGGGCCAAACCCATGCTGACTAGGCCCAATTAATTTTAGTTGGATTCGGGCTCAGATTTAGAAGGTCATGGGCCTATTTGCATAAAAATTCAGCCGGCCCATGACCTAGTTAAATTCGAGAAATATTTTTATGGGTTAAAAATGTTAGAAGGCCATTTAATTTAATTAGATAGCCCATTACCCAAATGGCCCATGAAAAGTGGAGGAAAAATAGATATTGTTGCCTAACAATAAGCCATTTGACCGAGTCAAAATGGTTGGTGGTTTTAGTAACCCACAAAAGAAGGAGAGAAAATAGGACCCATTATTTGGATTGGCCGTTTTTCAACCCTTGCAATGGCTCATAGTGAAAGAAAACACATGGGTAATTGATATTTACTTCCAATAACCACCCATGATCTCACTAAAATCCGTTAGTGGGTAGTTACTTGGGACACGTGGCAACATCTGGAGCTAACTCGGGACACATGTCAGCTCACGGTGAAGGCAGAAAGTTTGGCCCAGATCTGAACTAGTGCACTAATTACCCATGATCTTGTTAACTTCTAATAACTGCCCATTATCCCATGAAGTGCACGAATGGAGGAGTTACATGGGACATGTGTCATCACAAGAGAAGGCCAACACATCCGCTTTGCATGCAATGTCGTGGCCTATAAATACTAGAAGACAAGAAGGAAAAAGGGTGCACACACCAATCAAGCTCAACGCTTAAAATCAAAACCTTCCCAGCGAAGCAATCAAAGTCTTCCCAGTGAAGCAATTATCTCATTTCTCACCTTTACTCAATTACTTCTCCAAGTAGTTCGAGTTTCTATCTCTCTTGTATCACAATTTTATTACTACAACGTAATAAAATTATTCATATCTCTCTTATACCCCAACTTTGGTATTACGATATACCAAAGTTATTCTACGTTGCTACTTCTTTTCCTACACGGTTAGGAAATTATTAAGTCCTCGCTCGTAGAGGCAAAACCACGAACCATCACTGCAATCTAGCTCTTAGGTTTGCAGCACTATCGCCCTCACAGATTCGAAGTCAGAAAAGGGACGCCCAGCCCTTACGTTAGACGCGACAAGTCTTGGCACGCCCGCACGCTCAGTCCTTGAGCCATTTTCGTAGCCGAACAATACCATAAAGAT
Organism: Rhododendron mucronatum var. ripense; assembly: GCA_019656295.1. Lineage (NCBI taxonomy): Eukaryota > Viridiplantae > Streptophyta > Magnoliopsida > Ericales > Ericaceae > Rhododendron > Rhododendron mucronatum. The sequence goes on along the minus strand of BPLT01000101.1, from coordinate 640,279 downwards.
ATAGTTATCTAAAATATAAAGAAGCACTCTCCTTTATTCTCTGTTCTACATGGATTTTCTCATATTATCATCTTTTAATTTTTCTTTTTACAAAATGTAGAATATGCTTTGTATTGGTTGAAAAGGAAACAATTATATTTTTTAATTTTCTTTATTTATTTGTTGTTTTTTAATTGTTGTTGAATTTGTCTCTCGTTTTTTTGAGAAAAAATAGTATAATATACATATGTACCCACACACACATGCAAGAAAACCAATTCATAGAAGGAGAGTAAAAAAAAAATGAAAGTAAATTTTAAAAGCCATATATGTCGATCCATTGATGCGCAAAAAAAAAAAAAAAGGTTATCACTGATTTTTTTTCATCCCTTGCATCAAACGGACAAGACACTAATAAATTTTGCTTGGAAGTAATAAAGGTTAGAATCGTTAGATCGATGTAGTAGTAATTTCTTTAAAAGAAAATGACCGAATATTTGTTGAGAATGACGAAATTTGAATGTAATAATCATTCACCGGATGGTAGCACCCCATGCTTTTAAACCTGCTTTCAGATCTCCATCAACCTTTTTTTCGAGTTTCCGGGGTTAGGTGTCCTTCAGTTGATGGGGGCCACAAAATTGCATGCTGGGTTGCGACCAATGAGTGTGGGGGACCCATTGCAGGGATTAGAAGGATTAATGGTAATGGATGTGGGACCATCTTCCCATTCTGGATTCAACAATAAAGTTTGTCTAATGCATGTGTGTAGACATTCAACTTCTTCTTTTTTAATACAAAAATACTAAAGACAATCTGCAGAGATTCACGCGTTCAGTTCGCCCCTACGAATCCAAAAGTAATACTTATCGATATCCATTGGAGTTGATTTTTTACAGGGCTCCATAAAATAATATTCAAAAATTTATGGATATTTTTTTAGATTTTTTCGGAACCCGAAATGGGGCCAAACGCATTTGTCTCTGCGTGGTTCTCTGCGCGTAGCAGAGCTCTTTTTAATAAGGGGAATTTTTAGGTCGGCCTCAAAAATTAGGTGCGGACTTAATTTAGTCCCGCACAATTATTTTTATTTTTTATTTCAATCATGCCCCTGCCTTTCTCAAGCGCATCAGCGTACGGAGCTAGAGAACGTCTAATATAGAAAAATTATCTAGTGCTCCATGAGCATTAGTGCACCATTAAAACATTGTTTAAATTTCAAAAAGTCACATCTATTGTTGTAGATATTCTTTTTTTTAAAAAATTACATTTGGAACATTCTCGATGATATCTACTGAACGAGATTCATATAAAATATGAAATTATATAAGATTAAAAAAATACCCTTTGCTATGAGAATTGTTTCTATGAGAATTGTCTATGAGAACTGCTTTTATGATTACTATCTCTACAAAAACAGTTTCTATGATAACTATCTCTATGAGAACTGTATATGAGAATTATCTCTATGAGAACTGCCTATGAAAACTGTGTCCATGAGAACTGGCTATGAGAACTGTCTATGAGAACTGTGTCTATGAGAATTGGGCACAGTTCTCATAGAAAATACACAGTTCACATAGTTTCACCGCACACTAAAATACACAGTTTTCATAGATAATTTTCATGGACAATGAACAGTTTTCATAGAAAATACACAGTTCTCATAGAAAATACACATACGAACAAAAATATATAATTCACATAACCTCACCATACACCAAAAATAACCGAAAATAGACAATTTACATAGCCTCACCATACACCAAAAATACACAATTCACATATGTGAATTACGTAGTTCACATAGCCAACTACACTATTTACGTTCGCAGTTCACATACACAATTCACAATTCTCATACACAATTTACATACACGGCTCGCATACAATTCTCATATACATTTCCATATACTGTGAAATACCACTATAACAATCAATCATAGCTATAGCTTTTACTGCAACTTTGCTCGGATTCTCCTATTTTTTAACTATCTTAAAGGAAAAGCAAAGCAAAGCAATTCTAATTTGCCTTCTAATATACATGTCAAAATCCTTACATATGCATCCTAATCCAACTATTTCAAGCCCGTTGGATTTGTTTTTGTGCTAGAAGTCGGCGGACTTGTTGAGATCGATGGCGCCATATCCGTCCTTGTCAATCTCCATCACTGCGTCTTACTTCTCCTTTGGCGACATGCCGTCTACTCTGAACTGATGAAAATGAATCTCATTTGAAGTGTGAAATTTTACCATCGTTGTTCGATGATTTGTTGCAGAAATTTGTTCCAAAGTTTTTTTGTTTGGTTTGATGAAGAAGAGGAGTTTAACTTCACGATGTTCCCTTGTCCGGTTGGCAACCACGATCTCGCTGAGAGCGACAAAGGAGTAATAGTCGGCGTCAGAAAGTGCGGTGGTGGTGGCGCGACGGCGAAGGCAGCGACGGTGGAAGTCTTCTTCATCATTCGCGTCCAACTTGTTGATGTCAATCTTGCCATTGGAGGCTTCGTCAAGAACTAGTGGGTGTAGTTTGAGAGAGAAAGTGAGAGTGTGATGGTGAGGGACACAAAAGTCATGAACTAACATACCCGAGCCTGTCTAGGTTCGGAAAAATTATTTCAGGGGTGGTGTTACCAAAATTTCTGTTTTCTTTTCGATCGACGGTTAATCGATGGGAAAATCGTATCGTAAGCTTGCTGGAATGTGGGTGTGAAAAGTGGAGTTTGGTTCCTTGCCGTATTTCAGGACTTCTTTGGAAACAAACAATGAAGTGGATGAAGTATGGAAGAAGATTAACAAAATGGACTTTATTAACCCTCAAAGTAGAAGAACAATCAATCGAGAAGATTGAGTGAACAATTACTAGTTAAATCTACTCCTAGAAAAGAAAAGATAAAGGCCTGATTGACGTTGTTTGTGTGTGTCCTTGAAACTGTTACTAACTTGTGCTTAAATAGGCTTCCTTCAATTTAAATTTGAATCCTCCCTCCAATATGGCAGTTATTCCTTCATGTTATGCCTTTGAATAATTCCCACGCGCGAGCAGTGAAGTAAATAACGTCCACGTTGTGGAACTGCTCCATGACTAAGCAAAACTGCTTCTTCTGATCGTGGGCCAACTGGAAATACTTCCTTTCGACACCTGTAATCTGATCACCAAATACTAAACCATATACTAATCAATCGATGGAGGAAAATATATATTAACTGATTGTCAGTTAATAAATTCATAAAACCCTATTATGGTTTTATCAAAATCACTTGAATTTAAATGACTAGCCATAAACTCCTTCAATTTCACAATAATACCCTTCTTTTCATGCTACGTGTCACTCAGTCGACGGTGATAAGAAAAATCACAGATATGGAGCAAACAGGTGGTTACAAACTGAGGCTAGAAAATGGGGGTGGCCTCTAATTTACTATTTTAATAACCGAACATATGGCCAGTTTACAGACACCTTGATTAAGTCGGAACTCTTAAATTAAGGCCGAAAAAACTCAGTGATTCTAAGGGTTGGAATATTTGACGTTCATGAGATTCGAACTTATGATCTTTTAGGGAGGGGCATGCAAACTGTAAACCCTATAGTTGGTGTTTTATGTTCACTTGGCCAAATCCTCGTTCAACTTTTTGTGGATGCTTATTGATTTCTTGATCCAACCAAGGAGAGAGAGTGGCTTGTCAGGAGTCCCCTGATGGTGAGTGCACCGTGCAATCAGCCAATTATGAGCTTATACCAGTTTATTTTCATGATCAGATCACATTTATATTTTTGAAAATAGATATGGTCACACAGGATCAAACCCATCAAATCTAATTTTATAAACCAAAAAGTCACTCCGATTAGGTATTAATAAGCATCCGATTAACATGATTTTTGACGTGATTAAAGTTTTCGACGAGCTCTACGACATAAATGCTATTGACTCGATATGAGCTGATAATCAGCGGATTGCATGGTGCAATCCTGATAAAGGGACTGCCGACAAGCGAGACTCTTTCTCAAGTACTGGGACTGCCAACATTCACCACAGTTTCCAAAGTGAATTTAATCCAACCGTACAGACATGGGCTGGGCTTGACATTGGAATAGTTGGAAATATATTAATTTTTCATGATTTTGACTGGTTTCCATTTTTGGCTGGCTAAGTTTAGGAAATGGAAAATGATTTATTTTCATCAATATTCTACAATTACAAATATTTACACAAATAGTATTTACACGAATGAACAAATATTCACATTGGAGCCCACGCACTACACCTCCAGTGTGTGTAGGCCCCACCGAAATATGTGAGTGTGTTTAAAATGTGTGTAAGTATTTGTAATTGAATAATAATTGTCTTTGCCACACTTGTTATACCTACTTGGCTACTTGTGAATTGTGATGCAAATGATGATCAGTACTTGGCAATCAATGAGAACATGCATCTATTTCATCCTTTCAAACGAAGATATACGTCTCTTTCATTTCCTGCTTGATTTTGTGAACGAATGGGTGAATTTAATTTCATGATTTTCATCACCCCCTCTCCTCCTATAGTATAGTTAAGCAAATTAATCCTCCTATAGGATAGTTAAGCAAATTAATCAAGAATATTTTCTGTATAATCTACTTGAATTAATCTAAAATAAATGAAAAACGATAAATCAAGGCCTCTTAAATCTCTACTACTTCTACCACCACCGTTTCGTCTTACAACGAACAAAGTTTGTTAAATCGGTGAGTATTCAAGTTTGAATGACTGTATATTCTCATTCTCAATCAAAATTACTACAAGCAAGAAAAGGATGAAGATTTCCATTAATACATCTCGATGTTCACATGCATATATACTTCAACCTGAAATCACATGGCAAATACAGTTTGCTTGATTTGGGTCGCTACAACACTGTATGGCCCATTACTACTTCAAAGCAACTCTTATTTTAGCAATTACTGAAGTCATAATAATTATAGTAACACACAAAGGAAACTCATAAACAGTACTAGGGTTTACTACGATGCTCTGAGCTTGGTTCGATCTCATGGGACGGTGTATCCTGTCGATACAAAAATCAAATGATTAGTCAAAAGAATTACATATTTTATCCTAATTGCACATTAATTAAGTACTATTAGTGGGTTATTAAATTTTGAAATAAAAAAGTTACCAAATGCTTGACCTTTTTTTCTTATATCTTTCATGAGGAATATTTCAAATGGGTTTCAATCGTATTGAACATCACTCATGATTGAGTACGTAGCTTTTTTTTTTTTTTTTTTTTTTTCCCACTCGATAGATGTTTAACCTATTCTTAAGGGGGGGGGGGGGAGGTTATGAGTGGGACAAACTCAAAGGGTATCAACTACTATACCAAGCACTCGCACTCCTGGCGAGAATTGAACTCTTACTTCCATAGTTCCATGTGAAAGAGTTAAGAAAGTGTCATTGAGTTACGAGCCTGTTGGCTCGTATAGTAGCTTGGTGTACCTAAAAAAATGACATTGGTGATTCAGATGGGCCCAAAGTCTAGACGGGCCCAAAGCTTCCCTGTTGATTGTGTAAAGTCGGTCACCAGCCCAGAACCAGTTAGTTTGGTTCGGATTTTGCTATATAACCAAACCTGAATCCGAAGTGATCACTTGCATCTACTTGAACTCGTATCCGAAGGTTCAGTTGACCATAGCCAACTATATGGGGTTCGGTTTTTAGTCACTTTTAGGGTTTGGACTATGCTCGGACAGTTGTGAACTCACCCTGACTTCACTTGGATGGATTATTCATCTCAAAAAGAACAAGTTCGATTGATCATACCAAACCAATTGTTAGCCCGAAAAAAAATAACCATAGGATTACTTACTTCCGCACTTCTTTCCAACCGGTCTGTTCTTGATGTTGCATCGCTTTGGAATGGTGATTGCAATCCCGGGCTTGATACCGGCTTGCTTCGCCAAAGGAGACAGTAAGACAGCGCAGAGGCATTTCGGGGCTGTCTTGATCAATGCATTAACTTTGGTGCAACAAGTTGGGGGAACATTAGCCCTAGCGTTCCCTGCGGCGGCCAAACATGGGCTTAAACTGGTAGCCGCGGACTGAATGGGCGTCTTCCCACACTCTCCGGCCGCCCCGGCTAGGTCCAAAAAAGCCTGTGAAACTAGCAAGCATGCAATCAAAGTGGCAAAGCTAGTTGTCATCCTAGAGGCCATATCTCTTAAGTTTAGGATGGGACTTTTCTATCACAAAAAATATTGCGACACCAGCTTGGATTTTATACTACTCAAATACATCGCAATGTGAAATGGAGAACAAAAGGGGGGCCGTATTTTCACTAGTGGGGTGGTTGAGGATAGGTGGAGGGAGTTTCAGATTTGTGCTCTAATATAAATTCAACATGTCATGATTTTGTTGTCTGGGTGGATTAATCCTAGTGGAACTAGAAAACCAAAATGCACTCACAAGGTGACACTTCGAACTCTGGGCGTTAGGTAAGTGTATTTGTTATTCCAGCACATTGTATTCTTCCCGTACATTTGAAGTTCTTTTTGGACACCACCATTGATTGGTCTGTGGGATTAACAAGATCATATTCGATACGGCCAAGTTTGTGGGTGCTTTTAAGTTGGGTGAAACGATGACCATGCATTTTGGCCAGGTTAAGATCATAATGGAAAATGGTGGTAATAATGAGTTCAAGGTACAGACATGAGGTTTTTCTAGTTTTACTGTTGGGAATGTTTTTATGTTTGAAAATTAATTGAGGTGCGCGGAAGCTGGCTCGAACATCCGGTTATAGAAAGAAAAAAAAATACTTAATTAGTTTTATTTGTGTTATCTCTTTTCTTCTCACCAGCAAAAACTGAAGTTCTATTTATTTTCATGGTCTTGTTATAAAATAAAAAATAAAAATCCAACCCTTAGTAGCATCTAAATCGCCAAATAATAGGCCAAAACATGGCTCCCATATAAATAGGAGATTCACCTAAATTCATGTTTCAGAAGGAGATATAAAAATGACAAAAAAAAGAAAAAGAAAATGAACAACGTTAAATCTCTTCATAAACTTGGCGAGATCCTCAGTGACCCTTCAAATCAGCTTCTAGCAAACTTGACTTTTCCTATCCGTGACAAGTTTCTTCCAAGCATTGGTGATTTCCCTCTGCGTCTCCAACGCTGTCTTCTTCACCACCATCCCGTTCTTCACCTTATCTTCTTCACCGGCGATCTTGGCGCTTATTCTTGCCGGGAGGGCATCAAGCTCATGGAGCACCTTGGTGATATCAATTACCAGGCGTTCGGCCAGGGTTCGCGAGAAGTCTTCCCTTATGACAACACGGAGCACAGTCACGTGTTGGGCATCCGGTGGCATGGTGTAAGCAGGCACAATCCAGCCGAACCTACGTAGCATGTCCGAGACCTCGAACTCGCTGTGGCAGCTGTTGTCCTTGAGAGAAAAGGCTACAAGGGGAACTCCATTGTCCTTGGAGACTATGTTGAAGCGCCCGGTCTTCTCTAGTCCTTGTTTGAGGACGAGTGCATTTTCGCGGCAATTCTCCATCACATTTTGGTATCCCTGTTATACATGCATAAGTTGTGAGTCTTGTGACAATTTTAGTTATAACACATTTGTTACTAAACCTATGAAACTTGGTTGCCTCGTTTGCCCTGCTTGGTTTTAATTTTCAAAATATTTGAAACCTGTTTTCTAAGAATTCTTTGTACAGGACACAAGTTCTTACATATTGTTTTCTAGTATTTGAGTCAACTAGTGTTTTTCATTCTATCAAGTTTCTGAACAATTCGATCAAACAGGAAGATACATATGATTCAATTAAGCACTGACCTCATAACCCAAGCGAATGAGTTGGTAGTACTGGGCAATGACTTGACTAGAACCTGCAAAGTAATTGATCAAGGACATGTAGGCATATCAGAATGTGCGCGAGAGGTATTTCCTGTACGAATATTGCTGTACGCTATGATATGGCGCCCCATACCATAAAGAAGCACATGTTGTTGGGACGTACTCTGTCCGTTCCAACAAATGCATAAATGTGATTGTCACAAGATTATCTAAACTAAATAGTACTGAACTAATTAAGTTGAATTATTGAAGACGGTTTTGGATACCTTTGGAGAAATTGAGGGTGAAGGTTGGTTGGTCAGCACCAAGGTAGTTTATGTGGAAGATGAGTTCATCAGGCAAGTCCTCTTTGTTCCTCCAGATAACCCATCCAATTCCAGCATAGACAAGGCCGTACTTGTGGCCACTGACGTTGATGCTCTTCACTAATGGTAGCCGGAAATCCCACTCCAGCTCCGGGTAGATGAATGGTGCGATGAATCCACCACTGGCTGCATCCACATGAATTGGGGTATCCCATCTGCAAATTTGACATTAGGAGTAATTATATGGCGTATGGAGATTCATAAACTTTAAATTGCTGAAAGTTGCATAGATATATTAAAACAGAGACAAGAGTCGGAAACTTTTGTTCAAGGGATATCAATGTAGTTTCAAAACCGTTCTTGTAACTAACCAAAATTTTCTTCCAAATATCAGTTTCCCATTTCCAATCGATATGGTTAGATCGGTGATTTCTTACCCGGTCAGCTTGTTCTTTTCAATCAAAAGATCGTTCAAGAGCTTAACATCTTCAAACTCTCCATTGAGAGTTGAACCCAAGATCGCAGCAACACATATGGTGTTTTCATCCACCAGCTCCACAGCCTTGATAGGGTCCATCACATAGTAGCCTTCCCTCAGCTTAACTTCCTTCAACTCTACTTCAAAGTAATTTGCAAATTTTTCCCAGCATACCTTCACAAAAAGAAGGGCACAATCAAAAGTTTCAGGTCAATTCTTAACAAGCTTTCTACTCCATGAATGCACCTTCCGTGGCTAGAATAATGTTGTGCTAACTAGTTAAAAATTTCTTGTCGGGGCTAGCAGTAATTACTGATTATATCACTTCACCGGAGAAAAAAGGCCCTTCACTTGAGCTAATCATTTGAGAAAACTCCGATCGCGCGTTTTTCTATGTGACACTTTTTTTATTTGTGTGCCATGTCGGTATGGTAGGTTGTTTCTACGAGACCGAAATAAACCGAGTGAATGTTTTCATAAGCGATTCAGAACAAACCTAAAATTCCCAAAACTAGATAACATCATAATAAGCTTGATCATGAACTATATACTACCCCAAACTTAAGATTCTAAGCCCAACCTTTGACTAGTTGGGCCCAACAGGCCAATAAGCTTTTTCCAGTTAGCCGAAAAGCCCAACAGGCCAGCATCGAGAGAAATGTAAAAGACATGTGCTGAGAAAGTAAAAAAAAATATATATATATATATATATACACACACGATACCTGAACATTAGCTCCGGTGACAATATTGGGCTTGTCACAGGGCTTTCCCTCGGCTCTGCGCTTGTTCTGCCACGTCCTCTTGAAAGCAAGGCCAGCCAACATTATGGCCTCAGATGACCCAACTGTTCCAACGCCCACCGCCGTCTCCGAGTCTCCCAATGGAGCATTGAACAGATGTGCTATCATGTTCACGCAACGGTTCTGCACGCCAATTAAAAACAGAGACAAGCATTTTTCATTGTTTGCTACAGTAAATACATCTTCTCTTGGACATGCACTGGGCAATACCAAATATATGTGCTTCATGACGTGGGTGACTGACTGGGTTGCCTTCACTTTCCTTCGAACATTAGTCCTTTCAGTATACAATTATTCTATAACACGCCCATCTTTTCGTGGATCCCATACAAGTATAGTGTATGTGGGTCTCATTATAAATATCTTTGTGGTTATAGAATAATAATTATTCAACATAATGGGCCTTCTTTGTATCTTTATTAAAAAAAAAAAAAGATTAATAATATTTCTTTTGTCGACTTAGTAGCTTGTTGATTACTTGAATTTGTCATCGTTCCATTTCAGTGCCCCTGTGAAAAGACATGAAATTCTTGAATCATATTATTAAAATAAAATACTTTCGCACATGATATTATTATTTTTTAATATCTGTGCACCAATTTAATGATCTTAATTTGTTCTTTCAAATTGATGCAAAGATACACGAAAAGCACTTAAAAAGGAACAAATCCAGTAGTATCTTTTGGGGTGTAAAATACATGATGGCGTGTCAAATGCTTTGGGTTGGGTCTCTCTTTTCCTTTTTCCTTTTTTCTAATCTCCACCGACATGTGCTTAGGTCAATCAGTCATAGATGTGGGCAACACTAAGGTGGATGCCACGTGGCTACAAGTTATTAGACAACATGTGCTTTATTTTTTGGGTCACGCGGAAAATCACAACATGTGCTTTATTGACGACCAATCTCCTCCTAACAAAATACAGTTTTGACCATAGTTTTTTCTAGAACTAACTTTTTAAAATTTTTGCCGCTATGCTTCTAAAAAGCTTTGATTTTCTACGGTGATTACGCATATTCATTTTTTTACCCATATATGGCGTATAAGTGTGTACGAATGTAATAAAGTTATACTGTCAATATTGATTGGAGTATTAATTTTTAAGAAAAAAGTGCAGAAAATAATAAGGCACAAAATGTGATTAAAATAGAAGGCATGCCTGAAGCTCGGTGGTGACGGGGTACTCGTCCATGTCGACGTAGTTCTTGTTGATTGCAGCCATCATCAGCTTATCACACTCTGCCTCCATCCACGTCGTCACGAACGATGCCAGGTTCAACCTCGGGTTCCCGTCTAGCATCAGCTCGTCATTTATGATCTGGTACGCCGCCTCCTTTGGTATTGAGTTGTCCGGCATCTTAAACCTAGCATATTTCATTATGCATGTATCCGCATGCACCACACTCCATCAAATGCATGTATATTCACCATTAAACACAAAATACACACACACAAAAATGTGCGTAGAATTTTTACACTCAATCAATTATTTACCAATAACCAAGGTTTTAGGGTGTCATGTGGTCTCCCTTCTAAGGCGACATGGCATTTTCTTTTCATAATAACCAAGGTTTCAAATATTGGTAGTAGTACTGGTGTGGCGGGAGTATCAAATCATACGTAGCAGAAATTGAGTGTAGCGATTACAAACTTTCAAAATAATTTTTGGCCCAAGAGCACCTAAAGCGGTCATACGTAGCGATCGCAAAGCAGGCTAAAAATCAGTTCCAAAGCGATATATAGTGGGAATCGATCCATACGAGTGTAAATTTTGGTAACACCGGTGAAAATAGGGCCAAAGTAAAGACTGGGGGCCAAAGTTAATTTTGGTGAAATAGGAGGATGAAAATTGTAATTCACCAAAAAAATGAAAACTGTGGGTATACCGTGGAAGTGAAGAGCGAACGTAGCGAGATGCGAAGGTGGAGTGGACGGACACATCTGATTCTGAAGCAGTCTTTGAGAGAACCATGGTTCAATTTTGTGTGATGGTGATGAATGATCAAAGTTTCAGAGGAGAGAGAAAACTAGAGAGAGAGAGAGAGAGAGAGAGAGAGAGAGAGTATGAGAGATTGGTGGGTTGCAGCAATCAATTAAGTTGTTTGTGGAAGAGGAGAACGAGGGTTTGGGTATTTATACTAAGGGCAAAGTGTTGTGCAATTCATTCCATATAAGAAAAATATACAGCAATATTATATCCTTGTGGGGGGGGGGGGGGGGGATGGGGGGGGGGGGGGGGGGGAGAGGGAACATCCATGGAAGGAGATACCAATATCATAATATTTTCCTTTCTTGCCTTTGTCTAGAAGAAGGAATCAGTATAATGTGAAGGGACGACTTTCAAATACCCAAATTAACTATCTTTTTTTTTTTTTTTTCCAGTCATATTTATAAGAAAAGTCAAAAAGCGCTGGTGAATTTATTAATTTCTCTTTCATACTCCCTCTGTCCCAAATTCTTTGTCCAGTCCGCAAAATGGAGTATTAAAAATAATACAATTTTTGTAAGAAAAAATCTAAAATTTTTCAACAACTTACTAGATATCAATGAGTATTTTTAATTTGTGAAAAAATTTTGAATTTTTTCTTGAAAAAATTGCATTATTTTTAACACTCCGTTTTGCAGACCGGACAAAGAATTTGGGACGGAGGGAGTAATATGTATTGTAATTCCAGAAAATCTGTCGGACACATATGTTCATATACAATTCAGAGCCGTTTGACTTGTGCGAGTCCAACGTAAATCGTTTAAGATACATAAATCGAATACCTCGATCTGGGCATATTTATAGCCGTAGCATTTTTAACTTTTCAATACTCTTTGACGTGTCTATAAGTTAACGTAATTTCTCATCACACATTTGTGCGAAGCTGATTATACGTCGAATGTAACCTTAAAGAGTGGTGAAAAATTGGTGTTTGGCATGTCCGAAAGTCCTTCATAGCTTCTATTTCGAATAAGGGATGATGTTATGCAGCGGTGCGTGCAGCACCGTGATGCAGACCTCTGAGCCATCAAATTATGCATCCGACGGTTCGGATCTCATCTCCGCAATGAACGGCTTGTTGGTTGTCGAGATAAGATCCGAGCCGTTGAATTTACGATTTGACTGCTCGAAGGTGCACAACACGGTATTATGCACCTTACTTCACAGCACCAACCTGAAATCCATTCTCTTTACATATGACCTCTTAGTTTGGAGAAATTTTTCAGTGCCGGAACAGCACCACCTAGTGCCCGCTGGACGGCGCATCCATGTCGTTTATTTCGGTTTTGAACGGCTCGGATTTGAAAAGAGAAAGTGGTGAATGAGAGAAGAGAGATGGTTTCAATCTATGCAGTCTAATACACTTTTGGACTGCCTAGATGAATTGCTCGAGCACCACATAAGCACGGTCATGTGGTATCTAACCGGTACCCAAAAATTTATCCTTAGTTTGACTTGGTGGAAAAAGATACACGGAGGGGCCGTGTGTAGAATAACTTGTGCAGAAGGCCAATCACTCACAAACACGTTACCCAAAACTAAAAGCCTTTTTTTTTTTTTTTTTTTTTGTGTCAAGCGAAAAGTTATGCATTAACAATTACCTAAAAGCCTTTAAACGGTTGGGCTTGGGTCCAGTGCACCATTTTACGTCTGCGGATGGCAAGTTGAGAAAGTTATTCCGTGTTGTTGGAGGAGCTGCTACTGGTACAGCAACTGCTGTACAGACAGCATGTACAGTGCATTTTTTGGCCCGTCTCGGGTCTAAAAAAGATAATTGAAGCCGCTTATTTTGTTCAAAATATTTTTTTTAGGGTCCCCATAAGAAATCAACTCCATCCGATATCGGTAAGGGTGTTTATGAAATATCCAATTTTGCTTCAAAATTTAGGCTAGCAAATATGGACGTTCGTAAACACCCTTAACAATATTGGATGGGGATGATTTTTTACGGGAACCCTAAATAATATATTTTGAACAAAATGAACGGCTCCGATTATTTTTTTTTTTGGATCAGAGACAGACCCAAAAATGCGTTGTACGCGTTGTCTGTACAGTAATTATTGTACCAGTAGCATTTTTTTTGTTGGAGTACCAACACGTGATTCTCAAATCTATATATTTGTCACGATCGTATATTTATACAGTACAAGATCTGATCTAAAGGGTGATCTGATTAAATAATTGAGGAAAATTTTATTTTTTCCTTATTAATTGCTCAATTTTTAGTTTTTGCGTCAATTTTTGCGAAAATTGATTCATATTGACGAGAGGAATCTAAAAGTAACAAATTGGAAACCAAACTAAGTTTTTTTTTTTTTTTTTTAACAAAGACAAAAAAAGTTATTGAATAAGTTTTTTTAATGAAGACAAAAAAAAAAAAAAAGAAACTTTCCCTTTTTGTATTATTCTCTTTTGTTACAAAGATGGGAGTGCACGTATAGAACTTTGTCACCTCCGCCCGAGAGCATTGTCCCGTTACAATACACCACTATCTGTAGAGGACCTACCGCACTGATATCGACGCCGAAACTAAGGTCCCATGACTCCCACCACACGTGGTAGTGTTTTTTTTTGGATAAGTAATATGTGGATAGTGTTAGGAGTATGTTTTACCCAAATGAGAGGGTATAACGACTTGAACCTAGACCTTGTCTAATCAATTCTAAGTTTTCAACCACTAAACCAACCACTCATTGATTTTTGTATTATTTTTGTTTATATTCAAAATAAAAGTAAAAAGTTTAGAATAGACAAAAAAAAAAGCATACAAAAAATGTAGTTCCTATAATTCTTCTTTTTTTTGATTAAGAAAAAACTTATTCAAGAACTTTTTTTTTGTCTTTATTCCTAAGACTTTTTGAATTACTTTAGTCTTTATACAAAGAACTTAGTTTGGTTCGTAATTCTTTACTTTTAGGTTCCTCTCGTCTATACGAATCAATAATTCCAAAAAAAATAACGCAAAACTAATAAATGAGATTTTTTTGAATAATGTCGTCAAAAATAATCTTGCTCAATTATTTAATCAGAACACCCTTTATGATCAGATCTTGTATAAGTGTACGATGACAAATAGATTAGGAGAATCACGTGTTCGTGCTCCAATAACACGGAATAATTTTCTCAACTTGCCATGCAGACGTAAATGGTAGAGCGCTGGATCTAAGCCCAACCGTTTAGAGGCGTTTGGGTAACGTGTTTGTGAGTGATTGGGCGTCCGCAAAAGTTACTCTACACGGCCCCTCCGTGTAGAATTTTAACTCGTCTGAAAATGGAAACATCCATAAAAAAAGGTTGACATTTTCGTTCGGATATTTTTTACCGACCAATTCCGCCCCTTTTATATGATGACAGCCGTGCTATCCAGGCAGATTTTACTGCATAGATCGTGCACAGATTTCAATGTTGGGTCAACTTTGGGTTCCACACAAATAATATGAGCCGTTTATTAAATGCAAAACATTTTTTTCAATGGTTCATGTGAAAAATCAGCTCAATTCAATAATTATAGAGGCTCTATCCAATCATCTAACTTTTCATTCGAATTTCAAGATAATGAAAAATTAGATAATTGGATTGAGCATCTATATGTATCGGATTGAGCTAATTTTTTGAGGCAGCTCTTGAAAAAATGTTTTACATTTAATGAACAGTTTGGATCATTTGTATGAGACCCATAGTGAACCCCACATAATGATCTGTGCATAATATGTGTACGAAAAATCTGTGTAAACAGACTTTCTGTTTACATGATGACTCTGGTTGCCCTCTGTATTGAACAGATTTGGTCAGCCTGCATATTGTCGGATTTCCTACTACGTTTTCTTTATTGTTTCCCGACCAAATAGTCTTCCAAAGAAGGAATTGATGAATTGGTCATGATTCTATACTATATACTACGCAAATATAATTTCTAAAAATAAAATCAAGCTTTTTTTTTTAATTCTTTCTCATATATGGCATTCTTCTAATGAAATTTATTTTATTCTTCTTTATTTATCCCTACACTTTTCAAAATACCAAAATTTAAATATAAACAATTAGAGAAAAGCTTTTACACTTCCTTTCATGCTCAAACATTATCTTGTTAAAGTTTTTTACATTTATTGTTAAAACTTAGATAAATAATAGGGGGCAAATGTCATAGCGAGACTTTACCCATAGTTATAAATAACATAATAACATGAATTTACAATGTTGTCTTTCCAAGTGTAAAAGAGTATACAAATGAAATGCATGTTAATTTTGTAAATTCACATCACCATAGGAAAAAAAAAAAAAGGAGGGCATAATTATTTTATTTTATTTTTTAAAAAGGAACTATGAAAATCAATTACATACCCTTGAAATTTTGTTCCTAGGATTGCTTTAAAAAAAAATGCAGACTTGTGCTAACATTATATTGATTTAAATCCTGATCAATTCTTTGAAACAACCAGATCTACAAATCTTGGAAGGGTATGAGTTTTCCAAAACCAGCATCCGAACAGCCATGGGTGTCCGGTGTCCCACTTTCTTTCTGCGTGGCTTAAGTCAATTTGTTGGCATAGGTTTTGAATCCGGGGTGCCGTAGTGCACCCTGTGTTGTAGTGCACATGTAGGGCGGCATACAACCATCGATCTCATCAATCAACGTTCCACATTAAAAATCAATTATGACTGGTAATAAATGATTCTTACCGGTCATAATTAAAAATCATATCTCAACCATTCATTCTCAAGATCGATCTTCTGTTTATATTAGCAGACATTATGCAAAAGAAGGCAACTACCAATTAGCACCGCACAATGAAACAATCAATCAGGATCTCAATTCCATAATCTCGGGATTACGTATCATCATTCCCTTTTCATATTTATTCTTTCCTAATAGGTTGTGTCCTTTTCCTATATATGTGTGGTTGTATCCTGACTTTATTTTTCAATGAGAAACAATTGATTCCAACACCAAATACACAATTTAACATGGTATCAGAGCGTGGTCTACGTTCTCTTACTCTGCCTTCCCCACAAAATTAAACCCACCACAGCACTGGAAGAACTCGATAGCTTCAGCCTCAAAGTAATCTTTACCGACATGGTTGAGGCACAAGAAAAGGTTCAGAAACTTATTTCTGATCTCTCTTCTCCTTACTTTCTTCATTCAGCCGATCACCCCCGCACCCCTCTTGTTGATATTGCCCTAACCCATACCAACTATGGGTCCTGGAGCCGTTCAATCACGATGGCCCTTTGTGCCAAAAATAAATTGGGTTTCATTGATAACACCCTACCCTGTCCCGCGAATCTCGATATTCAACCCCTATGGAAACGAGTTTCTACAATGGTCCTCTCATGGTTATTGAACAGCATCAGCAACACCATCACTCCAAGCCTAACAAGCTGCCGCACACCGTACGAGCTATGGCGTGATCTTGAGTCCAGATTTACCCAAGGCAACAACGCCACCATCTTCAAAATTCAGAAGGAGATTACCAATCTCCAACAAGTTAATCTCGACATTACCAACTATTACAACAAGTTCAAAACTCTTTGGGACCAACTTGATGCAATCACTCCCCTTCCGGCCTGCATATGCAACAACTGCACATGCAACACCACTGCTTCGTGGCAAACAAGGGTGTCAAACGAACGAGTTTATCAACTCTTAATGGGCCTCAATGAACCCTACCATGTCCTTCGTACTCATATCCTTGCCATGGATCCGCTCCCCGACATTGGGAAGGTCTACGGCTTATTGATCTCGGAAGAACAAACCAAGATGCCTCCAACGACTACTCAACCCATCCAGGCGGACTCCGCAATGATGAGTCAAAGGTTTGGGCCTCAGCCCTCTCGGTCCATCTCTAACAATAACCGACAGCGGAACTCTCATGACCAGCGGCTCTACCAACAAAACCAACCCAAAAACTTCAACTCTCCGCAAGCACGGCAGCCTCCCTATGCAGGCCCTCCAATCCGACAACAACAATTCCCTCGGCAACTACCTATAACTCGTCCCCATCAGCCACGGGGAGATAGCCGTGGTGCGGCTTATCCTCCACGAGGGGACATCCAGCAGGAACCGCACACTCGCGGAAGCAAAGATCCCAATGCCTATTGTACACATTGCAACCAGACGGGTCACCACCAGTCAGATTGTTTTCAACTCATTGGGTACCCCGATTGGTTCTTCAACCGACCCTCGCGTCCACCATCTAACCAGTCCAATTATGCAGCACAATCGTCCGTCATGAGTTTCAATCCCCACTTGAGCCCCGCCGAAGCATCCCAAGCATATGATTTTTACGACCATCCATCTGCACTTTTTTCCGGTAATACCAATTTTATTTCACATGATTGGATTATTGATAGTGGGGCTTCCTCTCACATGACGCCCCATTTATCCCTTTTTAACTCATATACAGTTACCGATCAAATTTTGCCAATCCGGTCCGCCTCTGGCTCTATTCATGTTGTCTCTCATACAGGAACTATAACTGTCACCCCTTCCATTACCCTTTTTGCTGTATCGCATGTCCCTAGTTTTCGTTTCAATTTATTATCTGTACAAAAATTATGCCGTGACCTTAAGTGTATCGTTTTCTTTTTTCCTACTTTCTGCCTCTTTCAGGACCTGAAGTCAAAGACTGTGATTGGAGCGAGTGAGGCACGCAATGGCTTGTACTACCTCCGCACACCACCTTCCCCTGCCCTCATAGCTACAACTGATGACTCCATCCTCTGGCACCAACGATTAGGTCATCCCGCACCCGTTAATTTACCTCGTTCTCTTGTTAAAAACCCTCCTAATAATGCTTGTCCTTGTGACGCCTGTTTGCGTGGGAAACATACTAGATTACCTTTTGAAATTATTCTCAATAAAAGTGTTGTTCCGTTTGATAGAATATTTATTGACATTTGGGGTGGCTATCATACTCCTTCGACATGTGGGGCACGTTATTTTCTTACAATCGTTGATGATTGCACGCGTACTACTTGGGTGTATTTATTGCGTTACAAATCAGATGCTTTTTCAAAAATTGAATTTTTTCTCAACATGGCCCGAACACAATTCAATGCCCGAGTTAAATTTTTTCGTTCTGATAACGGCTCCGAATTTTTATCTCGTCCCATTCAAAAATTATTTCATGATCATGGAATTTTACAAGAACTAACTTGTGTTGATACCCCTCAACAAAACGGCGTTGCTGAACGTAAGCATCGTCACCTATTAAATGTGGCACGCTGCTTACGTTTCCAAGCCCATCTTCCCATCAAATTTTGGGGTGAGTGTGTCTTAACAGCGGTTTATCTTATTAATCGCACTCCCACAAAAATTTTTAAAAATGTCTCACCGTATGAACGCCTTTATCACCGAGCCCCAAATTACAAAATCTTACGTGTTTTTGGATGTCTCTGCTATGCTCAGACATCCCGTGTCGACCGTGACAAATTTCAACCCCGTGGTGTCCCGTGTGTGTTTTTGGGATATCCTCCCCGCCACAGCGGATACCGTCTTTTTAATCTCGACACAAACACATTTTTTATCTCTCGGGACGTCACTTTTTTTGAGAATATTTTTCCTTTCCACACTACTAGCCCCCATTATATTCCACCCCCCGCAAACTCGTCCCCTAGTCTAACTGAACTTTACCCAGCCGAACCTCTCACCTCTCCTGGTCCACCCCAACTAACTAATCCTCCTCCTCCATCCCCATTACCTACCCCTCCTATTTCCAATACACCCCCCTCCAGCTCCCCTAACCCGTCCCCCGCCCCTCAGCCCAATCCCCCATCGGTTCCTCCTACCCACTCCGTCCCATCCGACCTCCACACCAATTCCCCGGCACCCTCCTCATCAACCGTTCCCTCTAGACCATCCCGAGCTCATCGCCCTCCGGGTTATCTTCGGGACTACCTTTGTCCTACACTTCACTCTGCCACCGCTGCCTCAACCACTGCTCCACCACAGTCTTCAGGTACGGTCTATCCGTTAAGTGATTTTATTTCCTACTCACATCTTTCCACATCTCACTTTGCTTTTCTTTCTGCTTTATCCCATTCGCATGACCCATCTTCCTATAGTCAAGCCATCAAGCACCCACACTGGCGCGATGCCATTTCTCACGAACTCCATGCCCTAGAACGCAATAACACCTGGGTTCTTACCCCTCTTCCTCCTGGCAAAAAACCGATCGGTTGTAAATGGGTTTTTAAAACTAAATTAAAAGCAGATGGATCCGTAGAACGTTACAAAGCCCGCTTGGTCGCCAAAGGTTATACTCAAGTCGAGGGGTTGGACTATCATGACACTTTTGCTCCTGTTGCAAAGTTAGTCACAATCCGTTGTGTACTTGCTATTGCGGCTGCTCGCAACTGGCCCTTACACCAGTTAGATGTTAACAATGCTTTTTTACATGGAGACCTTGACGAAGATGTTTACATGTCGCTTCCTCTAGGATATGGCCGAAAGGGGGAGACGCGTGTCTGTCAATTGCAAAAGTCCCTCTATGGGCTCAAACAGGCATCCCGCAACTGGTACTCCAAATTGTCTACCGTCCTTCTCTCTGACGGGTTTAAACAATCTCAAGCGGACCACTCCCTCTTTACTCGGCAAATTGGTTCTAATATTCTCGTTGTTCTCGTATATGTTGATGATTTACTTATTACAGGCAACGATTTGGCTTCTATCCGTCGCTTACAGGGGTTCCTATCGAGTCAGTTTCAGTTAAAGGATCTTGGCAAGCTTAAGTATTTTCTGGGCATCGAAGTCGCCCGCTCTGCCACAGGAATTTTTATTAATCAGCGCAAATACATTCTTGACATCCTCGATGATGCCGGTCAATCCGGTTGCCGCCCGGCCTCTTCCCCGATGGAGCAGCATCTCAAACTCACAGCTGATTCTGGTGAACCCCTCTCGGATCCGAGTTCCTACCGTCGGCTCGTTGGCCGCCTGATCTACCTCACCATTTCGCGGCCGGATATTACTTTCGCTGTTAATATGCTCAGCCAGTTCATGCACACCCCACGGGTCCCTCACCTTGATGCTGCCACTCGTCTTCTACGCTACCTCAAAGGTTCTGTTTCTCATGGCCTCCTCTTCCCTGCCAGTTCGGATCTCACTCTCATCGGATACACTGACTCCGACTGGGCCAGTTGTCCCATGACTCGTCGCTCAACTACGGGTTATTTTATTACTCTTGGTGGCAGCCCCGTCTCTTGGCGCACTAAAAAGCAGAGTGTCGTTTCCCGATCCTCCGCCGAAGCTGAATATCGAGCCATGGCTTCAACCACTTGTGAGCTATTGTGGCTTCACACTTTACTCCGTGATTTAGCGGTTTCGTCCTCATCACCCATCACCTTATATTGTGACAATCAGGCTGCTTTGCACATTGCTCGCAATCCGGTTTTCCATGAGCGCTCCAAACACATTGAAATCGACTGCCACCTTGTTCGGGAAAGGGTACAACAAGGGCTTCTTCACCTTAGTCACATAGCCTCAACTGAACAGGTAGCAGACATTTTCACCAAGGCATTGGGGGTCGACCAATTCAGTCATCTACGATCCAAGTTGGGCATTATGTCCCTCCATGCTCCACCTTGAGGGGGAGTATTAGCAGACATTATGCAAAAGAAGGCAACTACCAATTAGCACCGCACAATGAAACAATCAATCAGGATCTCAATTCCATAATCTCGGGATTACGTATCATCATTCCCTTTTCATATTTATTCTTTCCTAATAGGTTGTGTCCTTTTCCTATATATGTGTGGTTGTATCCTGACTTTATTTTTCAATGAGAAACAATTGATTCCAACACCAAATACACAATTTAATAGTTTACGCTCTACAGTGTGCCTTGCAGGGTCTTGCACTACAGAATTTTCCAATCCATTACTTTCATGTTATGGAAGAATTGAAGGAGTAATAAGATATGGTCAATATGCTCTTTTCTTTTATAAATCCCCTGTGCGTGCCTCGATAATTCTGTGAGATCAATTTCGTCGTTCACTAGAGGGGTTGGTTGGGGAGAGCATAACAACAAACATAGAGTTTCCTTGTGAGCTCGTTGGTTCAGTTTCCATTGTCATCAAAATATTTTTATAATCATTGGAGGTTTGTCTAGTTGTTAATTTCAAAGTTTTGAAATTCGTTACGGTCCACGGGAGTTGAACATGTCGATTATCAAAAAGTAATATGCTTTCGAATGCTGAAGCTTTGCTCAAGCTAGAATGAGTCAGAAAGGCATTAATCCCAATCGAAAATTAATGGAGGTAAAGATTCCAATTCCAAACTTTATTATGTTCTAAATGATTATAGTGTTAACCAACTGGGACTAGCTTAATTGGCCTAGACTTTTGCATCTTTGTATCTTTATTAAGAGGTCGGAAGTTTGAATGATCTCTACCTGTATGTGGGCGTTCTTTCATTAGAAGAGTTTTTTCTTTCTTTCTATTCTATAATGGGCTTATTTCTTTATTCGTTAAGTTGTTGGGTTTTGTTGTCTCATAAATTTTTTCAATTGATGTAGTGTCTCGGGTTTGCACTTTATAGTAAAAAATTGATTGAGTGTTGTCTAAATACGCAAAGAACATGGCATTTCTCATTCAGAAAGTTAACTTGTCTAAACTGAAACTTGACTAATGCTCTTGCTGTACGTGCTAATTTGAATCGTAAAGGTATTGATGTTTTTCTCTACTGCCCAAGGTGTAAGACCAATTATGAAACACTAGAGAACTTGCTTTCCAGTGCAAGCTATCGCGAGCAGTGTGGTTTGATTCCCTGTTTAGTTCTGTGGTTTCTTCTATGTGAAATTCCTTCAGTTTATCAATTGGTGGTAGTCATTCCCCCATAATTCTTATGCGTCGGATACATTGGTGGATTTGGGTCCGTTTTTTGTTTCTATTTGCTAGTTCATTTGGAAGGCAAGAAATCAAGTGTATTTTGATGGCCTTAGCTGGGATGGTACTATGATTCTGGAAAAGGCTTTTGCTCTTTGTTCCGAATTTAAGGCTGTTATGGTTGATGATCATTCTCTCCAAAGCCTTGCTGTTTATGGGAGCGTTCATATGTGGCGTCCACCTCTTGCTGATGTGATAAAACTTAATGTTGATGGGGTCGTTCAAAGGGCAAATGGCTCAGTTGGGGTCGACATTGTGGCTCGAGATCATTGGGGGCAGATTGTGGGCATGGTGGCCATCCCTTTTATTGGGCTTTTCTCCCCCAGAGCTGTTGAGCCATGGCCTTCCGGGAAGCTTTGGTCTTTGCAGCTTATAGAGGCCTTTCAAAAATTGTTGTGGAGGGTGATTCTCTCCAAGTTATTCAAGCACTTACTCAAGCAGGAAAATCTTTTGCAGATTGTAGTTCTATTCTCTTGGATTACTTGGTTCTTTTGCCTTTATTTTCCTCTTGTACTTTCGTGCATGTTAATTGTTCTTGTAATAGGGTAGCCCATTCGTTGGCTAAGCGTTCCCTATTAGGGATTAGACTAGAAATTAATCTTGCTTTGATGATGTCCGGTCCTTTGACTGGTTTCTTCGTTAATAAATTCTTCTCTCTTTCCGTGGTTTAAAAAAAAAAAAAAACTGAAACTTGACAAAAAAAAATTAAGGGCAAAGTTTGCTTTTGACCCTTTGTGGTTTTGGGTTATGTACGAATACACCCCTTATGGTTTAAAAGTGTGCATATAACAATCATGTGGTTTGTGAAGTGTGCACATTACACCCAATTCTGTCCATAATAACGTCAAGTGTGACGGACGCGCAAGGAAAGTGTGCACATTACACCCAATTCTTCCTTGGATCTAACCACTCTATCCCCTGTACAAAAAAATTGGATCTAAACCGTTGATATTATAGAGTTTGACAAATATTACATCAACCAAAATTCAAGTCCATCAAACAATGAAAACCTCATAATCGAATCAAAATTATTATGAAATAAATTATCAAATTTAGATTTAGCATTCATTTTAACAAGAATTAGATCACTGAGTTATTGATGTTTGATCAAGTTGATTTTTTACAAAGATGTACTATTCTATGATTAATGCATCATGAACAGCTCGGATTAGATTTTGGTTAGATTTAAAAGGCGTGTAAGATACATATCTGTTAAAATAGATGGAATAGAGTATTACATGCACACTTCACAAATCACGGGGGTATTATGTGCACACTTTCAAACCATAAGAAGTGCATCCGCAAATAACCTAAATCACAAGGGTGAGAAGTAGATTTTGCCCAAAAATTAATTAATAAATCATGACCAAACAAATTGAATTAGCCACGTAGTTAAGACTTAAGAGATTATTTTCGTGATGATCAGGAGGGGAAAAAAAGGAGAGATTATTTTAGTGGGAGAAAAAAAGGTCAAATAAAACATGTATAGATATATAGAGAGATAGACCAAATTATCTTTTTTGTATTTTATTTATGTTTTCTGGTAGTTAATTAAGAGATTATTTTAGTCCAGATGACGAGAGAGAGAGAGAGAGAGAGTATTTAATTAGGTGGTCGGAATATAATAACATAAACATAAAAGGTGTTGACAATATTGTGGCCGGTAACGACCAATATGAGAGAATAAGTTAACAAGCTTCCCATTGAATTTAGTAGTAGTAGTAGTAGTACTATTAATATTAATAATTGGGTGCCCATAACATAATAGTATAATTGTGGGAAAAACGGGACATCAATTAATTAACTCGTTCCGTAATTTAAGAAAGAAAAGAAAAAAGAACCTTCCCAAATAAGGCTGCAACACCCCCCCCCCTTCTAGTTGCGAAAATGGCTATGCATGCAGTTGGAATTGGAGACCACCGTAATTCACGCTAGTGTTTTAAGTTTTTTGTATGTGGAAATTGAATATTGTATGCATTTCCAAACACATCAAAATATAACAAAAACTTTAATTAACAATGACGTTTTTAGAACCAATAAACAAACCAAAATATCAACTGTGGAAATTAACTGTTCCACATGAACATACAGTCATAGATAGAGAAAATTGTGCGTGAAGAATGGACAGTTAGAGATGGTGATGTTTGGTTACTAGAATGTTTGTTAATGGACTAATCTATTCCCATACTCTCTTTCTCTTTTTGGTACAATTCCCAAACTCTCAATTAATGTGCAAAATTAACTTTCGGATGTGTAGTATACTATATATATACTATAAGACTGTAGTTACCTAAAATAAAACAAAACTATCCCCTTAACTCTCTCTACTATATGTAATTTTCTCATTTTTTAATCATTATTCTACACTTTTTACGAAATATAAAATATATACTTTATTTTTCTTGAAAAAGAAACTAAGTTCAACCAATAATATCATATATAAATACTCCTTAATTGAAACCAATCTGTTTTCTTCATTTTCTGTTTTTTTCATTGTTGTGAAAATTTCTTAATTATTTTATGAGAAAATGGAGTAAATCCCAAGAGTCACACGAGCTGATCTGCTGATGTAAAGGACAACATGAATAAAGTTCTCACTGATTTTTTTTTTTTTTTTTTGCTATCCCCGTGCATCAAATGGGCAAGACACAAGTAATTTTAGAATTAAAAATGTAAGCCAACCTCAATTTTCAATCCACAATAAAAAGGTGCTCTTGGCCTTGTTTGATTCGCAGACTGAAAAAGTGAGATTAATGGTCCTAAGATTAATAGTCACTGGACTCTTTGTCTTGAATTAATTTCATCCCTAATTTTTGGAAAATCCTGTAGCGCAAGGTCCTACAAGGGTGTAGGGCGCACACGGGCCATCGATCTTGACAATAAATGGTTGAAATATGATTTTTAATTATTTCCGATTTACCGGTCATAATTGAATTTTGATATAAACCGTTAATTGATGAGATTGACGGCCATGTGCCGCCCTACACATGCAGTACATAGGGATACACTACCGCATGTTTGATTCGAGCGGGATTACTTATGGGATACGGAAAAGTATTTTTTTTAAAAATATTTTGGACAATATTTTTTGAAGAAAAATAGTTTTTAAAAAGAAATAATTTTTAAAAAATGATTTTGGGAAACAATTTTATTAAAAAACAATTTGGAAAATGTTTTTTAGAACTATTTTTTGGAAAAAAACAAATTGAGACTGATTTTTGAAAAAAAAAAGTTCTTGAAATTTTTTTCGAAAAAAGGTTTTTTGAAAAAAAAATATCAAACAAAATAGTTTTTGAAATCATTTTTTGAGAAATGAAAGTTTTAAAAAACATTTTTTTGTATTTTTTTAACAAAAATAGTTTTTGATTTTTTTTTTTGAAAATAGTTTTTTCTAAAAGTTTTTGTAAAATATTTTCTGAAATTAATATTAAATGAAATTATTTTGAAATACTTTTTGAAATCAATCCCAATATCATCAAAATATTTCTAAAAACAATCCCTTATTTGTTAATTTTACATAATCCCACCTCCCCGGGATAATAGAGTACCTCCATTTAGGGATAAAATTAATATTGGGATTAATAATTTCGACAGTCAGTTCGGAAACCAAATATGGGATAACTCAGGATTAGATACAGTTAGTCCGATCTCAGACAGTTAATTCGCAAATCAAACGAGGCCACCAGAATTGATATGCGATTTCTTACATGGTGGAGTACTAAACAATGGCGGATCCGGAAAGACGTATTAGAGACATTTATTAATCCTGATATTGAAAATATTGCTCACATGCAATAAAGCATACTAAGATAACACTTGAATTGATTTCAGCTGCACTAATTCTTTTAACTAGTACCTAAAAGAATTTGGAAGGTAGATATATGGTTTGGAAGATTAATTGATGAGTTTCAAGTTTCGCATTGATCCAAAATTACAACCCACACCTGATGTTTAAAAAAAAAAAAAAAAAACCTACACCTTTTCTTTTTTTGGGTAAATAAACCTACACCTTTTCCCACAGACGTTTGCCTTTTCTATTCTCTCTTTTTTTTTTTTTTTTTTTTCAAACGGAATAGAATCCCAGGTTTGCCTTTTCTATCACTTGTAAAAAAAAAAAGGAGAGAGGTCAAATTCGGCATATGAGGGAGACCTTAGTCCGAAAATGTGTATAGATGTGAAAGGGCGAAATTCTCAGCAATAGGAATTGAAACCCGTTTCGCTAAGGTTCTTATTTTTTATTTTATGAGTCAGATCATTTTTTCATAATACCTCACTTTTAATTTAAAAATAAATATTTATTTGAAAAATATGTGTTTATTTCCCATAGCGGAATAGGACCTAAGTACAAGAAAAGAAAAGAAAAGAAAAATGGGAAGAAAAACCCCTTCTTTTTTCTTTTAAATATTGGCCTATTTGACCGCTTGATATTTGGCTTGCTTCTATATTGTCCTTTCCCCTTGAATTTTAGGTGTTTATCAGTTTCTGAGCTGGAGAGGATTCCAAAGTTACCACTGTAGCATCTATTTAAATTCTGGTCTTAGTTCTCCTCACAAAATCCTTTACAGATTAATATTCAAAACCCTACAAATCAATTATTACTCAAAACCTAAAAATCTAGAATAAAGAATCAAGAAATAAGAAATAATTACTTACCCCCCAAATACTCCTACTCTATTCGTCGTAGTTGGAAGGGTATGGAAGTAATTAAAGAGTCAGGAGGGCTCATGGTTTTCATTCATTTGACCGTGAATTGAGGACGCGGCAAATCTGATTTGATTTGAGATTCGAGACGGGTTACGTACGCCAACCTCTAACCCGGTCAAGCATTAAGACGGAGACCCAACAGGTCCAAACCCAAGACCCGTTCAAGGTTGACATGGAATATTGTGGGCAGGACTGGGCAATGGGAGTAGAAAAATCATACATATTACATACAACCTCCCCTAGGTAACAAAGTTGATTGAATAACCTTTTTTGTTTTGGTACTACGGAATACAGGGCCGACCACGGTAAGCCCCGCAAATCCGCGGGCTTGGACAACTCCAGGCATGGGACAACAACAACAAAATTTAAAAAATTAGAAAAGTTTTGGGAATACAAATAATATGGTTATATTTATGGAAATGAATTATTTCAAGAACTTAGACATTTGAAAATAATATTGCCAAGAGAAGTAATAAAATTGATTGACATCCGTGATTTTATAAAGTCTTATTGGTATGATGGTGGTTTTTAAATGGTATGGGTTGCTTATCAAATTTTGTTGACTATACTGGCCAAAGTTGTTTCGGTGGAGAGGAATTTTTCAAAGTTGAAGTTGATAAAAACTTACCATCGAACTACTATGTCACAAGAGAAATTAAATGGATTGGCTATGGTCTCAATTGAATGAGTACTTGGATAAGTAAGAGTACAATGATTAAATTAAGGAATTTGTTTCAAAAAATGCAAGGAGAAATTGTTTTCTGTGAATCGGATCGTGCTAATTACAAAGCACTATAATTGAGGGTTGCATTTTGATTTTGATTGTTTGATATAGTTCAATCAACTAAAAGCACAATATAACTTGGAGTATGACTTAATAGTAAGTGAACAACCAAGTAGCATAATTATTCTTACTCTTTCATGAAAAAAAGTAAGGCAATATGTGCACCTCGACTAATTTTGAGAGACCACTCTCACCATGCACTAATGGGCCCCAACTAAAGTCAGAATAAAGTTTTGCACATGCTAGTCCTAAATGAGTTTTTTTAAGTCGGATGTCCGGGTGAGCTTACGCTCACCTCACCTGAGAAGTTTTAAATAAGTTGATAGCACTTGAGAAGTTTCAAATCTGAGGTCTTATAAAGAAAATGAAGCTAATCCTTAAGTTTTATGTCTTTACCATCATCAAGCCAAACCCTTCAATGGTGGAGCTATTGTGGAACCAAAAGGGGCATGGCCATCACCCATTTTCTTTTTTTAGTATAATTCAAAAAAAAATTGATAGATATTTGTAAGAAAAAAATTTGAAATTTTCAACCATAATTCAAATGTAAGAATAATTTTCATTTGGAGCACACTAAATTATAGTGAATGATATCTTTCTTTTTTTTTTTTTTGGCATCAAAGAAGAACTTCATATATATATATATATATATATATAGAAAGAGTACAAGGGTTTTAACAACATAATACAAAACACAACTGTGCTATTGCCTAAAATAGAGAACGCCGACGACATGCAAAGGCCATGAAGCATAAGGAATAGAGCACCGTGTGAATGCATGAACAGAAAAATACATAAACAAAAGAAATAGACAACCCAACCGCAACCATGCGCCATTGCCACGAGCAAGCCACTTTAACACTCCACAGCCAAGGAAGACCAAACGCTAGCCGGATCGCGCCCATACATAACGGCTACCGGCACAGATCTGAGAGCTGAAGACCCCAACATCAACCCCAACAACAGCACCCCTGCATCCACAGCATCACAACAAAACAGACCACAAGGACTCTAACAAGCCAAGCTCCGTTCAACAGCACCAAGCTCTGTTCAACAGCACCAAGCTTCATTCAACAACACCTGTAAAAGCCAATCAAACCATATGCAAGCACACCCTACGATTGGTTTGGACGCACTACAAGAAAATGTGGCTTTATCGGCATTTTTCTAACCGGCATTTTAAAAAGTGCCGGTAAAAGTAGTTATTCCCGGCATTAACACTAATGCCGAAAAAAATTACCTATAAACGGCATTTGTTTTGAATTGCCGCAAAAAAACTACTTAAAACCGGCATTAGTTATAAAAATGCCGGAAAAAGTCTTATTAGGCGCGGGAATATATAATAAACCGGCATTAGTCATAAAAATGCCGGAAAAAGTCTTACTTAGGCGCGAGAATATGTAATACCATCTGCTTATTTGAGAATCCCCAATACTTCAGTCCCTTCGAAGCCCTAATACTTCGCCCTGCTTGAAGCTGCCGCCATTTTTCCCCGAGGTAAGCTCTGAGTTAGATCTGATTCCCTAGTTCGATTCTCTCTCTCTCATGTTTGTTTGTGGGGCTGCTATAGGCGCAGATCGGACTGAAACCATCGATCGTTGCCGCCCTCCAAACGACGATTGTCCTTGCTGTCGCCACCGAGACCAGAGGTTACCGTCCATCTTGCTCAGGTGAGTTGTTCACTCTCTAGCATTTGAACCCCTTATCTAGGGAATGATACAATCAACTAGTTAGATTTTTTTTTTTTTTTTTTATACTTACCGAAAAAAAAAACTAGTTAGATTTTGTTGGTGCACAATTAGTTAGATTTTTAAAGATTAGTTTGGGGTATGTTTGGACAAGCTTCTGCAATGAATTTTTTTCTAACGTTTAAGTCGGCAAAGTGAGAATTTCGAGTTTCAGTGTTTGGCCTTTTGTTTTGATTGAATTTACAAGTCTTTTAAAGAAAGGGGATTTATACATTCTTGTGTTCATTCCCAATTCTGCTAGTGAGTCTTGGGTAATCCATTTATTCAAGAAGGAAAACTCTACAGTTTTTTTTTTTATTTTTTATTTTTAAGTTTGACCAATAAATTCCACTAATCAATATCAAGAAACTCCATTCTCTTTAGCATAGTTCCTTGTCAAGTCAGCAGCTTCCCTTTCTACTTTCTGAGCCTGGACAGTCCATAGATGATAAACCAAATAATAATAAGCCAAAAACGGAAATACGAGAGTTGATTGGAAATTTTATGTGGATACTTGAATCATTTATAGGGAAAGCTCCTCTTTATCTAGGTCTTATATAAGTAATAATCAAACCAAACTGAGCCTTATGTCCCAATTACTTGGGGTCGACTGCTCCTATCTAATTAATCATCACCGAAATTATAGTCAGACAAAATAATTTCACTTTAGACAGTAGTTACCTATATCTTAGTCTCAAAGTTATTCTCTTAACTAAAGGAAGCCGGGAACAGTAATTTAAGCACATGTAAATAAACCTTTACACCTGATTGATGCTGATTGACACCCTATGTGCGGTAGTTGTCATAATGTAGTTTTGTACTGTGCACATTGAGCCTTAGCAGCTTCAACCATTTACATAATTGAAACTGTCATTACAAAAATAAGGTGTTGATCATTGTTTATGGATGTGCGTTTGTGTGAGAGCCACATGCCTACCTGTATGTCTTGTGCATATTTTGCTGCTAGACTTGAACTCACTTTTCTATTATCTCTTTTATGTGTGCCTCAAAACATGGACGCAGTTTCACTTGTGAATAGATTATTCTAGCTTGTAAGTGCTGCAAAAATTGAAAGAGGTTTGATACAAAGGAGTGTGTAAGGGCAAGGGAACCTTTGGTAATTGTCACTAGAAATTTCTTGTTGTGTACTCTTCTTGTCATTCTTTTCCATGGAGAAGGAAAGAAAGGTTGACGAAAAATTTTAATTTCTGAATTTCATTTAATCTGTGGTGGCAATCTAGTGGTACTCATAAGTTGTGGCTTTTTCAATGGCACAGAGGTAGGCACCATCCATTCTTCTTTAATTTTTGACTTTAGGGCGCTTGAGCAATCTCTCGGATTTCGAATAGTTGAAGCTGCTATCATTGGTAGAAGTATGTATTTAGAGTTTGTTATTGTAGATTTTTTTTCTTTTCTGGGACTCGTTATTAGTACTTAACAATTGTCAACTAGTAGCTTTGAATCTGGTTCTTGTCTTCGCCTCTTTAAACTCCGATTAACCTTATCATAGATCACTATGTACCCTACTGGACTTTTGTTGTTAAATTGGCTGCTATCTTGTTTTTATCTAGCCCGGTGAGTACTTATCCCTCAAATATTCCTATGCACAGAAGACCAACTAGAGAAACAAAGAAAGTCAAGAAGGAATTCCAGAGCAATCGGCATTGAAATATTCTCGATTACTTCGATAAAACTTAGTTAATGACTAGAAACTTCATTAAGAACTAAAGTCAGAAAACTATCGATGACTCTTGTATTGAGATTTGAGAGGATTCTAGTGGGTGCTCATTTCCACTGGTCTCTAGGAATGCACTTCAAAGGTGTTTTTGTTTGAAGTCAAATAGACCTATTCAAATTCATACATGTCATGCATTCAAATCCATACTTCCAAGGGAGAAAAAATCTAGCTCTTTATTTATCAACTTTTTACCAGTTAATAGGAGTAATAAGTTTTTCCTTTTAACAATCTTATTGTGGTTTTATTGATATAATATTGGAGTATAATACCATATTTTATCAATGATGTTTCTCTGTCATAGCTGATCCTAGTTTCTTAGGTTTAATTGTTTCATACGCGTATTGCATATCCATATCTCTGTGCTTTCTAGATGTGTTCTAGGATGTACTTTCAATGACATTGTGTTTTGAACAAAATTGATCTTGTACAGAGATTGGGATTTTGTTGCTTATTTACCTATATTGTTCTTTTTGTTTCCCCATAATTTGACCGTTTATATGACTGACAATTTTGTTCTCTTTAGACACTTTATCCCAACCTTCAAGTTCAAGTAGTCCTCTAGGGAGCTCTGATTTTCAGTTCGGCTCATTCAATAAGGTAAATTTGTTCTCTACCTACTTGTTTGTGATTCCAACCTTAATCAAAATTGAAAGTTTCTTCATTGTATGGTCTTACTCTTTTGGATATCCAGTCACTTGCTTCCTTCAATTCAAAATTTTCTGCTGCTATTGCGGGATCTTACACACTATTGTTGCAAAAGGGTTGCAAAAGGGACAGCATCCAAACTTGGTTTCTTCATTTGGCAGTCAACATGAGAACAAAGAGGAACTGAATATGGAAAATGCCAGTCCTCAAACAGATACCTCAATAGATGGAGATGCAGAGGATAGAAATCAGGGGGTATGTGTATTAAAATTTTTGATATCTAAGGGTAAAGTGCTTTAAATCGCATAGACAAGTCCTTACAATTTCAAATGCTGTATGATTTGTGCTCCCTAGGTTTTTAGCTGTTAACCTTGTCAACCTCTCCTTCATTGCCTAAAATCAATAAACTGATCAAACAGTTACACAGCAAATCAGGTGACCCATTGCGAGATTTGTTTTGTTCCAACAGAAGGCTTGTATCTTGTAGAATTTGTTCTGTTTCCACAAAGGTCTCTTGATAAGTTGTTGGATGAAAAAGCCATCATGTGTATTAGAAAAACAATTTTGCAATCGAGGAGTTATATATATTTGCTGCTTTATTCTCTTTGGCAAAGCATGGAGTAGGAGCTCTTTTGTCTTTTCAATGCCATTTTAATCTTGTTGAGGTTTACCAGGGATTGGTATGATTGAGGCTTCGCTTCGGGGGATGTTTTATTCTATAGATGTATTATTCTTTCTGGAATTCTGTGTTATTCTCATTTTTAATACATTTCCTTGTATTTCAGTTTCTTGCATATCTTGCTATTTCAATTTTCTATCTGTTTGTTTGTTTTATTAGTTGGCCATCAACTAGCTCCTACTGTTTGCACAGTTTTTTTTTTTTTTTTTGCTTAGGTTGTAGCTACTTGTGGTTATTGGTGATTTTTTTTTCCTCTTTAGGCCTATTCTTGCTAGTACCTTTTTATTGTATTTTGATGTTCCATCTTTTTCTGAGGAAAGTGTGTTAAACTTATTCCACGTTTGCAGATTGCTTGGATGTGAATGAATGTAAAAAGCTCATTTCTTGGATGTCGATGAAAGGAAAAAGCTCAAGCTTCACTTTGTGAAATTTGTATTAAGTCACCTTTTGTTTAGGGACTAAGCAGATTAACTTGAACAGGGACTTGTGATTTGCGAGCCTTCAATCTTATGTATTGACTTGTATATTTTTACTCAACACTTTTTTTTTATGGAAATTTAGACTTAATATCTATATATGTAGATTAATGTTTGTAGTGCGTGATTAGTTCGTTGAGACTTTTTTGGTGGGTTGGGTAAAAAATTGGATCAGGTTGATTTCAAAATGGAGAGATCATGTCCATACTTTTACCGGCGGTTAAAAAATGCCGGGTATACAAAGCAATTAAATAAAAAATTATATAAACGGCTTTTGACAAATGCCGGTAAAGAGTTAAAACATTTGCGGCATTTGATTAATGCCGGGTATACATATTTTTTCCGGCGATTTCCTTTTATTCTATTACCGGCATTTAACAAATGCCGGTATAAGTGAGAATAAATGCCGGTTTTATTTCCGGCATTTGTACAAATGCCGTTTTTTACAAATGCCGGTAAAACTATTCCCGGCATTTTTTGGGCCTTTACCGGCATTTATAAAATGCCGGAAAAAGTCTAATTTGGCGTAGTGACGGGGATGGGGAGAAAAGGAGCGGGGAACCTGATCCAATCGTAGGAAAAAAGAACAGACCAATCAGAATGGAAAGAGGAGAGAAACCCGATCAGCTGTGAGTGAGAGAGAGAGCAGCCACTTGGATGGGGGGGGGGGGGGGGGGGGGGGGGGGGGGGTGGCGCGAGCGACCGGAGAAGAGGGGAAAAAATAGATTGCATGGGCGATTGGCAGCAAAATACAAGGTCACCGAAGCACATTGCCGAAGAAAGAGGCCTCAAACGCTTGAGACACGGATGCCAAAGTAGGAAATTGAGCTCGCCGGAACAGGAAATAGAGATCGCCAGAGGTAGAGAGAGCAGGAGCTGCGACGAACATGGTTGAAAACTTATTCAGTATATAGAAAGGAAATGAAGTATGGAGAGAGAGAGAGAGAGAGGAGAGAGAAGGGGGGGGGGGGGGGGAGGGGTGCCCCTCCCCCAGCCAAAAACCTAAGAGCAGTAGCACTGGTGTGTGGTTTGTTAAGAGAGAAAGTTAGAGAGAAGGGACGTCTCAAGAATGTGTTTGGAAGATGGATATTCTTGTGAATGATATCTTTGCAATAATAATAGCACTGGTT
The DNA here is from genome assembly GCA_019656295.1 of Rhododendron mucronatum var. ripense. Taxonomy (NCBI): domain Eukaryota; kingdom Viridiplantae; phylum Streptophyta; class Magnoliopsida; order Ericales; family Ericaceae; genus Rhododendron; species Rhododendron mucronatum. Next base: position 606,112 of record BPLT01000101.1, on the reverse strand, counting down.
TGTGGTTTGTAGAGAGAGAAAGTTAGAGAGAAGAGAGATCTCAAGAATGTCTTTGGAAGATGGATATTCTTGTGAATGATACCTTTGCAATAATAATACTGCATCTTGTCGAATGATACGATAGCAATAATATTCAAGATTAGTTTTTCAATTTATCAAAACCATTCCAGGAAAACTCGAATGACTGGATTTAACCTTGAAAATTCATTGAACCAAAATAAATTCATAATTCGGCCCCTTCTAACTTCGATTCCTAGTTTCACCACTAAACACCTTGGGGTCAAATAAGTAACGATATTTGGAAGAGAGAGACCCCAAGATGCAATCATGTTCAGGGACGGAACCAAGATTTTGTATACGAAGAGGCCACAAAATGAACGAGATTTTAAAATTTCAAGGTTTGGGAATCTATAGCATTTAAATATCTAAATAATACGGTTAACACCCAATACGAAAGACAATATCTAGGTGCTCTTAAGAAGCCAAAAACAAGTAAAAGGTGGAGTGAAAAAAAATTCTCAATGTGTTACCTCAACCAATTAATTCAACATTTTATTGTAATTATTGTTGTCTGTGGCTATTATAGTTTACAGAAATTCTAAATAACATTTCCAATAATTTTTACATGGTATAGTAGCTAGCAAGTTGGGACTTAACAAACACCCTTAGTCTTATCACCCATCACTTGCACTTCCTTGCCAACGGTTTCAGGCTTATGTTGCTTCCACTGAATTGATGTCGCCGGTATGTGTAAAACACCCCCTTTATCACCACTCCCATAGTCATCACTTGACTTCACTTCCACTGTAAATGCAATCCTTGGAATACCCGCTGGAGCATTCTCGAGCTCGAACACTGCGCCTTTGATGTGTGAAACCAACTTTTCAACGAGGTTTCGGCCCATATCTTCCCTCACCACGACTCGAAGAACGGTCATGTGCTCCACATTGGCCGGCATGGTGTAAGCCGGCACAATCCACCCGTGGAGCCTCAGAGCTTTTGACAGTTGAAATGGAAAGGTTTTGCTCTTGTTCTTCATCGTGAAGGCTACAAGTGGTACTCCTTGGTCTTTTGAAATAATTTCAAATTGGCCGGTGTTTTCTAATCCTTTTTGAAGAAGTTTTGCGCTTTCCATGCAATTGGTGATCACCTTTTTATAACCCTGCACCACTTGAGAATCATTTTTGTAATTCTATATGCATTTGCTCAGATCACAAAACCAAGCTAGCTAAAGTGTGTGTTCACCTCCATGCCCATTCGCAAGAATTGATAATATTGCGCAACAATCTGACTTGATCCTGGATATGCATCCAAAAAAAATCAGGTATGAGTAGTTGTTCTAATATCTGCACAAAATTTAGCTAGTTGCGACCAGATGACATCTTTCATTTTCTACCGGGCCAACGCAATGAAAGCACACTTAATGTTGGATTGTCATGAAATCAACAAGATTTTCTCTTGTTTAAGAAGAACCAGTAGGTATTCATTTATCTTGACAAAGACAGGTTTTGGAAGGAGATCCAAAAATATGCACTCCAATGACTCGCTAAATCTGTTGCCAAAAATGGCTTTGCAATTTCTTAAACAAATTTGACACAAGAAAATGGCACCATTTCTTGACCCACTAGCAACATGTGCAGCTATATTTGTGGCTCACATCTTCAGCTATATCTGTGGTTAATCAAGCCAAAAGATGGTTTGGCATCAATCAAGCAACATAGCATGAATTTTGCAAAATGGCACTGTTGTAGCTAAGCAAAAAATAGCTTTGGTACTGAAAAAAGGACTACAACCATTCGGCATACTCTTAGAAGATCAGTGATCAAATTCTTTGATGTAATATCAGGCATTAGAATAAGAACAAGAACTTACTAGCAAGCTAGTTAAGCATGGGAAGCCCGCTTAACAATTGGTATGCATTGCAAGATCACATACTGACATACTTGTTGATTCAAATATGCATACCTTTGGAGAAGTTGAGGGTGAATGTGGGTTGATCAGCTCCAAGGTAGTTTATGTGGAAGATCAGTTCTTCCGGTAAGTCCTCTTTGCTCCTCCAAATGACCCACCCAATTCCAGCATACACAAGACCGTACTTGTGGCCACTGACATTGATGCTCTTCACCAATGGCAACCGAAAATCCCATTCCAGTTCTGGGTATAGAAAAGGTGCAACAAACCCCCCACTTGCTGCATCTACATGGATCGGTGTCTCCCACCTGTATACATTCAGAGAGAAACTACTCTTACATACAGGTTATCGTACCCATGAGGCCATGAGCCATCATTCGCAATGATAGGATAATAATTTTGGTACTCTCTTGGTCAAGGGTGAAATCAGAATTTGGCCATTAGGGGGGGCCAAAACATGGACAAAAATTTGTTAGTTAGATTGGATCAGTTTATGACCAATCCCATTTTATTGCAGACCCAAGACGGTTTACGCATCATTCCATAGTGCGAATCCTAACTTTACACGACTTTTCGTTCCCAATACTTCTACAATTTTTTCAGGCATCTTTGAGGTGAAGGGAAAGGTGTAAGTTGTAACTGACTTTGTGGTAATGGATAGCTTCAGTAAGAAAAGAGATAACTGGACTATGACCGACTAAATTTGGCTAGGGAAGAGAGTATTCACACTGCATATAGTTTCAATCTTTGACAAAATGAAATATTTTCTTACCCAGTTTTCTTGTTCTTCTTAGATAGGAGATCATTCAAGAGCTTGACATCTTCAAACTCTCCGGTCAGGGTCGAACCAAGAATCGCAGCGACACATATAGTGTTCTCATCCACCATCTCCACTGCTTTCTTAGGGTCCATTACATAGTAGCCTTCACTTAATTTTACCTCCTTCAGTTCCACATCAAAGTACCTTGCAAATTTCTCCCAGCAAACCTACATACAGAAGTTAAATTTTGTATCACCCTGATTGTAACCAAAGACTCTTCACGTCTATCAAATCAGGTTCTGAACAGGTTTGTGTTAGATTTTTCAGGGTTTGATGGAGTACAGAATCCAATGGAAAAATAACAGAGACACAATAAATTTCCAGAAAAGTGCATTTACTTTCTGAAGTGGAGAAACAATAAAGCATCATAGTAAAGAAGCTTATGAGATGCCCTTGATTAAACACACTTATAAAATAATATCCTACTCCTGTGACATTACGTAACTTTAACATTTTTTGCTACAGAATTCACCATTTCGTGTTGGCAGCACTACATTACGTGCCGTGACATTGCATTCCGTACACATTTTCCAAAATTTTACCAAGTTTATAGCATTACCAAACTCGATTAAGGAGTTGTTGTTTATTATAAACAAGCTACTTTCAAACGATGTGTAAAAACTAATATTAGATTATTAACCACCAACTCATCTAAAAGCTTAAGATATTAGAGAAAGGGGCAACTTTATTATGTATACCTTCAACACGCCCCCTCACGTGTACCCAGTCTCTCCTCCATAAGCGGACTAAAGACGTGTAAATATTTTAACATTAGGTAGGCGGTGAGGTTCGAGCACACGATCTATTGTCTACTCTGATACCATATCAGATTATTAACCACCAACTCATTTAAAAACTTAAGCTATTAGAGAGAGAGGCAACTTTATTATTTATATTCTCAGCATGCCCCCTCACGTGTAGCCAGACTCTCCTTTATAAGCAAGCTAAACACGTGTAAATTTTAATCATTAGGTAGGTTGTGAGTTTCGAACCCAGGATCTATTGCCTGCTCTGATACCATATAAGATCGTTAACCACCAACGCATCTAAAAGCTTAAGCTATTAGAGAAATGGGCAACTTTATTATTTATACCTTCAACATTAGATCGTTAACAACCAACTCATCTAAAAGCTTAAGCTGTAAGATAAACTGGCAACTTTATTATTTATACCTTAAACAACTAACATACCTGAACATTGGCACCGGTGACAATATTAGGCTTGTCAAAAGGTTTGCCCTCTGCCTTTCTCTTGTTCTGCCACTTCTTCTTGAAAGCCAGTCCTGCTAGCATTATCGCCTCTGAGGATCCTACGGTCCCTACTCCAATGCCTTGTTTTGTCTTTGTTAAAGAAGCATGGAAAAGATCTGCAATCATATTTACACACCGGTTCTGGAAAAAACAACCAAAATAGAAGATGAGAACTATACTTGACCAATAGTTATCTATATTCCATAAAAAGTCCATTAACCTAAAATTGATAGCAGAATGAGTTTAAGAACAAGATGATAAAGGTTTCATAAGTTGAAAGTCCTCCATTTTTTCTTCCTTTTGTGAAAAATTCATGATTATTGAACTTTTTAGTCAGTAAGACAGTTCACCGATCAAAAGATCTTAGTCCTTCTAAACAATTTTATATTCATCTAAAAAACTCAAGTTAGAAACTACACAAGATTTTTTTATGATGTTCATAATATAGAACATGGACAAACAAATAGGGATTGAGGCAGTACAATTTAGAACACTGACTGACTGACTTTCTGATTGCTACTTCCGTTTTGTGTTATATTGTAAAGCCATGAGTATATTTGCATTGCATTGCATTGAAGTTTTAGCAACCATAGAATTGATTGCAAACTGACCTTAAGGATGGGGACGATGAAAAGGGGGCATACAAGAAAATTCTTTTGAGAATGATAATACCAAAGGAATGTTTCTAAATACTTGTATCGGGAGATAAGAGGGTACGAAGAGTATCAAACCATACATATCAGGAATCTGAGGACACAATCCTGAATCCTTTTTTTTTTTTTTTTTCCATATCAATTATCAAATGCCAAATGTGCAGTTGAAACGAGTTCTGGATGAGCTATGAATAGAGTCTATAGAGACATGTCGTTGAATGTCTATACATAAGTTTCCGTCCCACTGACATACTGAGGTGTGTTTGTAATTTTGTTTTCGAAGGCTAAAAACCCAATATGTATTAGCCAATATGCGATGGAATGGTACTTATTTAATTTCAATGCTCAAGGGGAGTTTATAAAGAATTGTCTGTTAAAACATCCAACTTCAAACCAATGGGCAAGGAGTGGAGAGGCCGCCCAGGCACATGGCCACTGGACAATGTTCCACCAAACAAAGGCCCAACTCTAATACCATATTAAATCATCCAACTCCAAACCAATTGGTAAGGAGTGGAGAGACCGCCTAGGCTCATATACTAGTTTTGGAAGAGATAATTAACCAATGTGGGACAAACTCCGACAGTCTCTAGTTCTGAGCGACACCGGTTCATTACGAAAGCAGCCACCCCAAGAATAGGGTTCATATTGCATATGCATATCCTCCCATGACTGCTTTTTAGTGGGACCCTCGTGCATAGGGTTGCCTATTTGTTTTTTAGAGTTTGTATAAAGTACTAATCGGTGGGGATTGAAACTAACAGAGAATTGATTTACCTGAAGCTCAGTGGTGATGGGGTACTCATCCATGTCCACATAATTTTTGCTCATGGATTCAATCATCAACTTATCGCATTCTGGTTCCATCCACGTGGTGACAAAGGAAGCCAAGTTAAGCCTTGGGTTACCATCTAATTGCAGCTCATCATGGATTATTTGATAAGCCACTTCCTTTGGAATGGAATTCTCTGGCATCCTATACCTGAAAAACCAGCGTACCCCTTTAAAAGTGTGAAAAGAAGAAAGAGTACTAGAGCTACTCGACAACATGAAACTACAGCAGGTGTTCCATATTTAGGATGTGGTGAGAGCACAACCTAGGCATGGGATCCCGGACATATCTGGATGCAAAGACTGAACTGATAAAGCTTGATGATATTTCATCAGGTGTCTGCACATCTGAGAGAACCATTTTGTCTCGCTCTCTATGCAATTCCTGCAATGTAACTTTTGCAAGCACTAAACGGGTATGTTATACACATGGTATGTTTGAGAAAGGTATTTGTTGTTCTTGACTTGGAGCCTAGTCTTGCTTGATTTGTGAGTAAAGATTAGATTAGAGTCTTGATCCTTAAGCAAAGCAAACCTAGACAATAAGATGAAGTGTACAAGCCAGAACTTCACAAATCAGGAGAATTATGTTACATGTATAACCTATGCTCACACTTTAAATGATAATGTATTTTTTGCAATTTCCT